>OX442415.1:22219843-22417511 GCA_949361645.1 Spongilla lacustris
AAGTAGCTTACTGAGATAAAAACGAATATGACAGAGGTTCAACCGATACAAATTGATACCTGAGAAATAAAACCCACACGGTTGTTACAATACGCACAAAATTGGACAATAGGTTCTCGCCGTATGAATAATAAGTACCTAGCAACGGCCACAGAGAGGGTCGTTTCAATTTTGGAGCAGCTGCTGTAGACGTTGAGCCTCGATCATTTCGCCCTGAAATATAGGAGAAATGGTGATATAAACGATATAAAACATGTATTATACCGTCGAATAGGACGCTATATCCAAGCGCGAGTTGTCGGTGCGTGTTTTTGTGACCAGGGACGAGAAGTGTCCGTTTTTTGAGTCACCTAAAATTTGAACCCAACAACAGAATTAAGTTTATGTTATCCTTGTGCTCCATAACTACTGCAAACTGTAACATTCTTCCACTTCCTGGGCTTACCTTTACATGTAGTAACTGACCCACCTCTGCTTCATTTGATGTGGTTGCATGTATGCATGGATGTGGCCATACTGGTGGTGTGTGCTTTGCAAATTATGATGCTTACATACACCTATGTAAGTACATACATGTATACCTGCATGTGTGCATGTGCATGTATGTACATATATGTACATATACCTGTGTGCATGTACATGTTGCCAGTGTGTGCATTCAGCAGGATGGAGAGTCAGGCTTCACGGCCTGTTCCTCTTCCTTTTAGCACTTTTTGTAAAATGTGCGCACCGCCGTACCACTTTTTGAGGCGTTTTTTTTTTTTTTTTTTTTTTTTTTTCCAGATGTTCGTTAAAAAAAATTATTAATCGATTGTACCTAGACCTGGTCAGGGGATGGTTAATACGTATGTCTTCGCAAGGGAGACCCCCTCCCTCCCCCCCCCCCCCCCCCCCCCCCCCAACCCGGCAGTGGCGGATCCGGGGGGAAGGGGGGGTACCCTTATGGTTCATTAATTATGCAAGTACGATACTACGCATCATTTACAGGGGTTTCTTATAGTCTTATAGTTACGTTATAACGATCGATGCATTATATTAATAGCGCAACCGAACGATCCTTTCAATGGCAGTAGGTGGATTATATATATAGATGTCCCAGCCCACAGGATGTAGGTAATCCGTATAAATATATATTATCGAGCGGATGAAGGATGGATACCGTATATCGATCGCTATGCCGTTCAATGATGAAAGTTGATCTGGAAAGTCTGGAAGCAAGTGTATTTACTATTATATCTGTTTTTAGCATGTTTCTATGCAATTGTATGCTGTTTTTTGACTTGAAAAGTGCAAAAGTTGCAAACCGCCCCAGCTCCCGATGGGGGAGCTTACAGCACTCCCCCATACCCCCTAGCTGGGAGTAGGTGTGCCCCACCTCGACCACAGTCCCCCTGCGCCCCCCCCCCCCCCCCCCCCCCCCCCCCCCTGGGCCGCCGTATCACTTTTTATATTGCGTTTGACCATAGATATTAAATATCTATGGTTTGACATATTGAAGATAGTACAAGATATAAAAATTTAATTAAAATAAAATTGGTGATGTAGGATTTGTATAGATAGCAATTGAGTAAAAAGGAAGGAAACAAGGAATTACGGATATTATGCATTCATTAAATTATAAATATTACAGACCTACATTATTTAGCAAATCTACCTGCCTGAAAGTCTGCTAAATGTAGGTGTGTAATATTTATAATTTAATGAATGCATAATATCCGTAATTCCTTGTTTCCTTCCTTTTTACTCAATTGCTATCTATACAAATCCTACATCACCAATTTTATTTTAATTAAATTTTTATATTATGTTTCACTCCTTTTTTCCCCCAGCTGGTTCCGACATGTACTTATACATTGCATGCATGAGCACAAACGTAGAAGGAAGGGGAATCTTGGAATACAACTCATTGCATCACATACATCACAGCAGTATATACAATAAGACAGTTTGTTCTGCTCACTTGCTATCATCATTAAATCACATCACAATCAAACAATTTCTTTAAAAACAGTTAATGTCACTGAACTGGTATGTGACTGGAAGCCGAGGGGATCCCTAAGCAAAGTAGTAGTGGAGGAAAGGAGACATTAGTAGTGAAGTAAGAAAATATAATGTGAGCTCAAATGCCCTTCCCCCCACGGCTCTAACCAGAGCATCATAGCCCACACCCAACCACATGAATCTCCATCATAACTATCCTCACAGGATTCAAAGCCCTCACCTCTTGACTGAAGGTACTCATATGTTCTTCAAAGCCAGTAGTGAAGGCATCAGGAATAATCGCCATAAATGTCTGTCCTTGATGTGAGTACATGTATATGATCAGAGCAATTGGCCATTCCCATTCCCACAAACGATGCTTACCAGATTGCCTGCCATTTATTTCGAATTCTGATCCTCTTCGTAAGCACGTGCGTTTGCTTTGCTAAAACTTGAAGTAGTTGGGCTGGCCCGAATAAACTTAAAGGTCATTCTTTTAATAGGGCTACTAGCTCACACTTTCTGACGTGTTCCGCTCGTCTTTTAGAAGAGAATTGAGAAGGAGGAAAGGGGGCGGGGAAGAGAGAGGAGGAAAGGGGGCGAGGAGAGAGGAGGGAAGGGGGTAAGGAGAGGAGGGAAGGGAGAGAGGAGGGAAGGGAGAGAGGAGGGAAGGGGGAGAGGAGAGAGGAGGGAAGGGGGAGAGGAGAGAGGAGGGAAGGGGGAGAGGAGAGAGGAGGGAAGGGGGAGAGGAGAGAGGAGGGAAGGGGGTAAGGAGAGGAGGGAAGGGAGAGAGGAGGGGAGAGAGGAGTGAAGGGGAGAGGAGAGAGGAGGGAAGGGAGAGAGGAGGGAAGGGGAGAGGAGAGAGGAGGGAAGGGGAAGAGGAGAGAGGAGGGAAGGGGGAGAGAAGGGAAGGGGAGAGGAGAGGGGAGGGAAGGGGGAGAGGGGAGAGGAGGGAAGGGGGAGAGGGGAGAAGGAGGGAAGGGGGAGAGGGGGAGGGGGAGAGGGGAGGAGGAGGGAAGGGGGAGAGGGGGAGAAGGGAAGGTGAAGAGGGGAGAGGAGGGAAGGGGGAGAGAAGGGAGGAGGGAAGGTGGAGAGGGGGAGGAGGGAAGGTGGAGAGGGGAGAGGAGGGAGGGGGGGAAGAGGGAATGTGGAGAGGGGAGAGGAGGAAAGGGGGAGATGAGGGGAAGGGAGAGATAAGGGGAAGGGAGAAGAGGAAGGGTAGGAGAGAAGAGAAGATGAGACAGGAGGGAAGGGGAGGGGGATAGCTAGCACAACACTACACAGCTTGGCAACATATCCATGAGACATGGCACACACATTTAAACACACACAGTCACATACACCCACCTTTTCGGAGTGGTTCACCACCATCCTGCTGGGATGGTGTTCCGTTTTCCATCACCTTTGCAGCTTGAATGAGCAGCACCTGATTTGCTCTGGTGGGGACCACTATAGAGGACACGCATTTGTGGAGGACATTCCCGTTACCATTGTCGGCATTGAACAAAACTCACTTATAAATGGTCCTACCAACAGGCCATCTTTGACAGCTTGCTTACATGAGGGGGGGGGGGGGGGGGGGGCGGCGCAAATATAGTTACATTCTCTCGTTGTATGTTAGGCAGCTCACCTGAACACGTCACCCATGGCCAACCAATGCCAATTTCTTTGGCCTTAATAGCGACGGCCAGTTGTATGCAGTGGTTTACCACCTTCACGCTATCCTTCTTACTGCCTTCATGCTAGCCTATCGATCCTTCTTACATTTGTGATCGGCTTAACCCGCTTTGTAGCGTCCAATTGTTCTTTTTTTTTTTTTCACGTGAACGGTCTTTCGGAGCTTCATTGCGCGACTCGTCAGCACAACCACAACTATCAGTGTCATAATTTAACTGGCAATATTCTTTGCACTATTCTTTTCTCTTTGCGATCGACGTGACTGCAGCTGCAAACACTCGCCAGAAACTCGTGTTCAACCACAAGTTTATTCTGGATCTCCACTTTATGGCTTCCAAGGGCCGATTAAATCTGTTGTGGGCTATGGCTAACAAAACTAAGTTGCTAAAGATCGAATTTGTGTCAAGCATAACTCCCCTTACGAAAATAATAAAACAAATCCAACTCGGCAGTAAGTTTCTAACTTGTTGGTTCTAGTGCTTCCGCATAGCCGCTAACATTACACTTCAATCGTGACAGAGATACAGCGCAATAAACCTCTTATCCGAGCGTATCTTATCTTATCAGATCCGGTAAAAGGATAAACATTTTTTCAGGTTCGAGTGTGGGAACGAGGAAGCGTTATCTCTGTTGTCTGAGCTTTCTAAGCGTCGGCACTTTTACTAAGTTGTAGATGCTCGAAGGCTGTATCCAAATACGCTCACTAAAGTCCAACTCATTCTACGGTACATCGGCAATAGTGGAATCGGGTATTTTGCTAATCGTATTCATCACCCGTCAAATCCTACATAGGACCTACTAACGTAGGTCCTGACATAAGTTTACATAACTACTGATAGCCTTTTTGTGTGCATTGTATACGCCAGATGTGGTGCTTGAAAGTTAATGAGCTCTCAGTCTGAACCCGCCATTTTGCAGTAAACAGCAAATTTGATTGATGTTACAAATATCAAACGTATTGTCAATGCAGAACAACCGTGCCATGAATTATTACCACCAGTGGGAGTGGCGTAGCATTGGAATGCACTTCGTTCCCAGTCCTAGGCACTAACTGTTTAACGTTTGTGTAAAATAAGGTGGCTAACTTCTCTCACATGGCTCTGCTAGACTTGAAGTAATTAGCCATACCGGGACATTTGGGGAAGAAAAAGACACTTGAGCAAACCTTACAAAAATTCTACTGGCCGACATTGTATCGGGATGTAGCGGAATGGTGCAGAACATGTGAGCAGTGCCAGAAACATTCAGCAGTCAAGAATCTTCGAGCACCCTTAGTTCTTACTACCGGCGTCCAACTGAAAGAGTATTTTTGCAGTTGAAACTTGTAATTCATCGCAAAAGATGGTCTATGTCTCTCCTAAAAGAACTCGCAAAGCTGAAAATTTACTAGTAGTAAAAAGGCCCCACTTGAACAGTATTTTAAAATGAAGGTTTCCCCTTTAACTCTTTGTCAAGCTGTGCATTGAATTACAGCCACCCCTCATAATCTGGATTTTTAAAATCATGTGTTGATCAGAACTCTACTGATGCAAGATCTGCACTTGCAACCTTATAAGTACATTTGTGGTTACTACAAAGTAACTTTCTCAGTCCTGTGTTGATCGCCAAGACTCAGCTTCATGCTGCCTACTGTGTTTTTGTTCATGGTGTGTCTGGGGTTTTGACTTTCTTCCTACACACCATACCAGCAGGCATATCTTCATTTCTCCAGCCACTTGAAGATACAGTCAGGCTCCATTTCATTGCTTCCATCACAGGACATGACAGCATCAGTGATACTGAAAGGGACCTTTTTGCTCTTCCAGCACAGCACACCTTGGTGGTCTTGCCCTACCTAACCCACTGCTGCACACTAGATGTGTTGTTCAGAAGTGTTCTCATGTTCTATAGATCTGTGTTATAAAAATACACCATTCACATATGGCATGTGAGCGCACCTCGTATCTGAGCACACCTCATATCTGAGCACACCTTGTTCTTGTCAAAATTGGTTGGACACTGACACCCACATTATTAAGAATTCATTGGGCCACACTGCCCTTCAGGATTTTAATGCTTAATCTCCCGCAATCGTTATTTAAAAAAGGATGGCCATCCTTTTTATAAAGTAAGGATGATGACCACTCTCTAATAAATGAATGATGCACACCTGGTGCTTTATTGATTTTAACTATATTCAAGATCATGCAGATCACCGATGCTTTTGCAATTAAAACAGGTTTGGCTTGCTAAAAAAAACCAGTCTTACAGTCTCAATAAAGAGAAACTGCTGTTTGCCATTGGCGATATAGCAGTGAGCAATTTAGCTAAAAGTGACGTATGTATGGCAAGGAAGGGCGGGTTCCTGAAAGCTCAAGGTATATAATTTATACTGTTAGATGGACCTGTGGAGCAATATCCACGGCATCAGAGCAACCAAGTGCAGCTCATGTGGTCTCAGGGAGACTAGGGTACAGCATTTGAGCAGAAGCGAGCATCTACATTAGTACGCGTCAGTATAGAAATGCATATTCAAACTTGATATTAATTTGGAAGTGTTATATGTAAATATGCTTATTAACCACAGGTTATTTCTTCGATTAATCAGGTTGTGAGTGGAGTATACTGACTATAAGAGGAGTTTTTAATCCATTCTGGTTTTTCTGGTCAATAACTGTTGTGATCCTTATGTAAGAATGGTGATGTGCTACTTCCTTCCTGTTTTAAATTAATGCATGGATATTGATCATTTAGAGTTTGTTATGGATGCTAATGCAGTATACAATTGGGTAATAGCATTTGTGTTATCTAACTTGCTTGGTTACCAACAACATATAGGATAATGACATTCTTAAATAAGAATTTTAAAACATAAAATCACATAGATCACTAAGTTTCAGTGTCTGATCTATATTTTCACTTTAGCCGGCTGTTTCGTTATAGGCTCAGCTTGGAACTTGTTAGAGCTACATGCAAATTGGGAGCTGGAGGTTATGCATTTTCCTCCTCACATTATTTAATATTTATAAACACTTGTAACTTCTGACCTAGGCAAAGCTTCAAAAATTAAAATCCATTTTCAAAAGTGATTTTGTTACTCATATCGTCTTTGTTTCAATAGATTATAGAGCTCTTTAATAACATCAAGTAGTCATTTTGTGGTACCGTAATACCCATATGGCATTACAGCAAGGTGTTGGTGGTGTGTGTAACTGCATACATTGCATCTCTCACACACGTTCCATTGGTCCAGTGTCCACCTCGGTTTGCTCAGTGTGTCGCTGACAATGGTAAGCTTGGAGGCACCTGTGGTCTTGTGTCTTTGTTTAATGGTCTGATCTGTTCTCTGCAGGAGGGACATTGCTTGCTGCTGATGCATCAGGGCTATCATATTTAAACCTGGCCCAATTTGCGAATCCTAATATTGCATATTTATTTGCTTTAAGTCGATTTTATTCAAGCTCAGTTATTAAAGGTATGCAGTTAGATTGTTGATAAGTTTTTCAAGTGGTTTGAACGATGGCAGCTTATGTTGCCTCTGCAAGTGATTTCCTTGTTAGCAAGAAGCAGAATTATTGATGGGCATGTACATGTACACTATTACTTCAGGTTGAGGTATTCCATTCCCAACTATACATGCAAATCTTTAAAAAACACATCGCCCTACTCTAGCACATCCTTAAAACATTCACTGCTCAATTGCAATTGGTGGGAGCAAACCTGGTTGTATGTACATTGTATGTACCCTGCGTACATGTTATTGTACATTTACTCTTTAAATTATTAGGGGTACATGTGAAAAAATAAGGGCATGTAGTTAGTGATACTAGTGTAGTTGCTTGTGTAGAGCTGCACCATTATTCTAGACTTCAATACTATTTCAGTGTAAGTTATTCTCTATCCACAGTGAGGACTGGGAAGGAGGCGAGAGCCGAAAAGAAACACTGTAGCTACCTTTCCAAAAAAAAAAAAAAAAAGGGGCCCCGCCCCCTCTTCCCTTACTGATCATGATTTTAAATTTAAATGTATGTTTTGAACATTACAAGAGGCATTCTGCATTTGGGTTACTTCATTTGTAAATACTTCCAAAAGCATAGACACTGTACATGCCAATAGCAATATGTAACATTGCTATTAAAGTTTAGTTGGGTGATGAGACTAGAATTTTAACCCTTCATAACTTGATATGATCTAAATCTAGCTGGTGATTAGACTGCAAAGGTACTGCCATATGACTTTTTAAATGATTTCATCCATCATTGATCGGAATAGTTTGCATGAATCTATTATTGATTGTAGCATGGTCTCATGGTGTTGTATTAACCCCTTTTGTGGTGTTGATTTTTAGGTATCCATTATGACTACTACAGACAGCTTATCTACTTGACCACATCAACAATGCAGATCAGGAAACTCAATCTTAGTTTAAGTCTGGCCAGTAATGGTGCAGATTTGCAAGTGGCTGTGCTTAGCGACCAGCTGCTATTTAACCGCAGTGGAAACCTGACAAATATTGCAGTGGACTGGATAAACAATGAGCTCTACTGGGTGGAGAGTACCCCAGAAGGACCATGTCAGGTTAGTTTTATTAACTATGTATGTGTGTGGTTAAGCTTATTTAATAATTTCAATCCAGATTATGCGTGCAGATGCAGCAAGACTTGTCTCTTGTTCTTTCAAAACTTGGACATCTCTTTGCAATATTTTGCTATCCATTGACCCATGTCATGGGTATGTTGTCTTGGTTACATGAGCATCTGTTTCCATAGCAAATGCCCTGTATTGCCTGTGTTGGTCACATGTTTGGTCACATGTACCCTGTATTGGTCACATGGCACACCTCATATTTTCTTCAGGTATCTCTACTGGAGTGACACCAATGGTGTGCTTAAGGTTCCGCTGGCCACAGCTCGGAATGCCTTATGTTCCCTGCCTACCTCCAGCAGTTACATTGTGCCAAACCTTACACAGCCTGTCTTCACGGTGGACCTAAAGGCTAATCTGCTTTACTATGTAGATCAGAATGCATATGTATATGCTGTGCCAATCAACAGCTCCACCGCTTCCCCAACATGTGTGGGAAATGGGGGCTACACACCAGTCACAGTGACAACATTGGGCTCTAACGTTATGTACTATGATGGTACTTTTATCACTGTGTGTCACATTATACAAATCCTACAACTGTCACCTCTTATGATTATCCAGACCATGCACTCTGATCTGCAGCCTCTTCAATGTAAGCATACTCCTACATGGCTGTATTTTGGGGGGGGGGGGGGGGGGGGGGGGGGGGGATGGGGGGTGGCCACGCTGTGAATAATGTTCCTATAACCCCCAAGGCTTTGCAATGTCCTGGTCTCCTTACCAGTACCCTACGACATCATTGTACCCTTCGACATCATTGTACCCTTCGACATCATTGTACCCTTCGACATCATTGTACCCTTCTGCAACAGGTACAGTCCTCTGTACATGTACATGTATGTGTGTATGTGGTTATGTGTGTGTGAGGGGGTTATGTACATGTACATGTTGTGCATGTATGGGAGTTATGTGTGTATGGGGTTTGTTGTGTATGATATACAGTGTACATGTATGTATGGGTTTGTGTGTACTTGTACATGTAAACACAACACTGTATATGTTTATGTACATTGCCTATCAACAATGTTACTCAGTTTTAATATAAAAGTAGTGATGCCAGCGAAACTTTATCTATTTTCTTCTTCATATGACTGCAACAGGTGTGACCATCATCTCTTATTACCTTACTCTGCTACTTAAAGAGATCTGTATCAACTCAACTTCACCTCATTCCATGCAGGGTCCTTCACAAGCAGCTACAATGCATGTGCCCACACCCACCACATCTGTTTTTACATGTAAATGTACATGCATGGACATCTGATGATATAAACAAATCACACATCTGATCTCTGCTCAATTAAATTGATCATCCAGATTTAAATACAAATAATTTATTTCCTGAACATGTATGGCTAACTTTGAGGCATTACGTCAACCAATATTTGCCCCAACACCTGGATTATAGTTGGAACATCATTCAAAATTATGAATAGCTCAGGGTCAGGCAATGCTTAAAATTTCTGCTTCTTTGTCTTTGACTTCAGATAATGTCTCCCAGGTTTTGTTTTAAAATGGTAGGTATGCAGTGGCAGAAAAATAGAAGTTGCAGTAGATAAGGGGAGGAGTAGGGGTAATGGGAGGTAAGGGGAGGAGGTGGTAGGTAAGGGGAGGAGTATGGATGGTGGTAACTTGTACCAACTTTGCGCCACTGTATCTTCGTAACGGATGACATGCATAAATTAACGAACAGAACAAATCGAAAGGTAAAGGACTTCAATATACAAACCGAATTTGGTGCGATTTGATTACCTATCGAAAGTTATGAATGATGAGTGTGAACTCGGTCGGGTATCGAACATTGCAATACTGGCACGGAGTAAGTTCAAGACCCCAAAATCTCTTTCCCACAAAGAAGTTGTATAGTATAAAAATAGGATGTCGATAGCTTTAACTGTTCAGAAGTTATAGCTATTCAAACATAAGTGAATTTATATATATAATTATAATAATATTATATATTATATCATAATTATAGTGAGGGGACATTTTCGTGGAAACTGTCTCATATATACAGTCTTTTTGTAAGACTGTAGCGACTTACCATAGGGAATAACCTATCATCCCTAGAAATTTTTAATATTCTATGTTTATATTCTATTCTATACATGTATTCTACTTGCAGGTTTCTAGGGATAATAGCTGACTGTATGTACTGCGTTATTATTACTCAATGCTAAACATCTTTATCTATAAATTGTCTATAATCTCATTTCAGTTGAGCCACTTACACTTTAAAAGCGTAAATTATACTAGCATCCACCTCTATTTTATTCTATCACATAGAATAAAGCTACATTTCCATTTATGTATCCCTGTAATCGCACTGCCTACTTCAGCTCTTAACATTTGTGTTTGGGATTCTATATCTGTAGTGTAGCTGCATACAGTATCTGTCAGTGACACTAAGTAATGTTGCAAATTTGGTAAATTGTCAGCAATCTAAAGCTTTAAATGTCATTTAAACTTATTCATTTGAAGCTTATTAAAAAAATATCTAATGAATTAATTATCGTTCGTTATTGTGAGAAATTAGGTGATTCGCTATCATAAGTTGCTAGTGTAGATGTACATGGTCACAGAACAACTTAGACACAAGGTACATGACCTTTCATCACATGGATACACAAGCCTGACAAAGGTCAATTGCAAGCATCACCAAACCGCATATAGCAATTTAGCTATACTCATACAACACTTATTAGTCAAATTCGAACATACCTTTGGGGTTAATAGAGTCAATAGATAACTATCTATTAGCCGTGCGGCAGAATTTTTTCCTGTAGCATGTTCAGCTGATAACCACAGTGCCAAAACTTTAAGTGTTGTACATGTGTATATCCCCCTATTGTACAATTTTATGATTTTAATACTGCATGACTAATGCATGACATAGCCTTAGCAATGATGTGAGAAGTATTTTATCTTATGGTGTCAACAATTAGGCATCCTATTGGTGGTATGCAATTGTTACAGAAACATATACAGATAGGTGGCCACCGAGCTACGCTAATTGTAAATGAGGTTATATCAACCTTTTACAGTCATCTTAGCCTCATGCATCCTCATGAGGCAGAATGCCAAGGCAGTTTTGGCCAGGTGTGTCCCACCAACCTCATATTGTGACTTTTAGTCATAGTGTTTTTAAAATAAATAGTCGTGTGTGGATTACAAATATGCAATATTAGTAGATAAGTTCATCATTTTTTTTTAATAAAATGATCTTGACTGATGCCTTTTGTATTAGGAATTAAACCTCCAAATAGAACCGTGTTAAGTGAGGTCATAGGCCTAGGTGTACTCCCCTGAGATCTAATGCCATAATACATACACTGCAAGTAGTAACTATGGTTTCTTCTGGGGTTCTCAAATAACACTTGTTACAGTCCATTTATGACAAATCAATAGGTAAGTGAGGCATTGATGTATAATTTTCAGAATTTGCATTCACAATTTAAACTCATGATGTTGCATTTGACCTGGTTATCCTACAGTTGTTGCATCGATTAAAATATAATATCAAGTAATCTGATTCCGAATGCTTAATACAATTCCCCATTGCCATCATCAAACGCCACCTACATGTACACAGATATGATTTACTAGTTCAATCCTAGTGTTCACTGACCATAGACCACTCATATACATGTATGCACTCTACATTGGTGTTCATTTTAAATTGTCATTTAAAAATTATTTTTTTCTTTTAATTGTCCAGATTCCAACACATCCGCTCAATCAGTCATCAGAATTGTGGAAATTACAGTACCAATAATGACATCAATAGTTATTTTGTTTCTACTATTACTATCACTATTGACAGTTCATCTTATTAAAAAATGGCGAAAAGATTTTAGGTAAGCTAGGTTTTATGTATTGATCCTTGAACACACATTTCCAGTCACAAAGTAACTATTGGTCATGAGGCTTTAATGTGCAAATAATTCTAAGTCAATATTACCCACTTTGTTGAATACAGCAAAGAAAAGTCAACAGGACAAAGTAAGTGACTTCATATTATGTATGTAAGTTATCTCGATTATATAGGCATAGATATGGTGATACAGATTAGAAAACTAAATGAAGATGAGCTTTGCTACTACAAGGATATGTTCAAGGATTCATTAATTATGTACACACAGTTGCAGTTTGATATAATTCCTATTGGAGTGGGTATGTATGTACATGAGTTTCTTCATATTCAATATCTTTTCAAAACCACAATGTATACACAGGGGCCTTTGGCAAAGTGTATAAGGGTGTACTCAGAAGAGCAGGATATACGTATACATTGGAAGATGTTGCCATCAAAACAGTAAAAAGTTAAGTCTCAAACATTGCATAATTCAAAGAACTCATACTTCGTGCACACCTGTGTTGAAATGCCTGTTTTGATGCTCTTGAAGAATTGCTTCTAATTTATTAATATTCTGGTGATGTACATGTAGTAATGCTCATGCGTACTCAAATACAAGTGCTCAGTATATATTTGTAATTTAGAATGTATTCTTGCTTCGTTATCTGTGGCTTTATAGACATCACTTCCGATGATGACATCAGAAGTTTCTTTGCTGAAAGTGCTACAATGGCAACTTTTCAACATCCAAACATTCTAGGATTATTGGGAGTGTGTTTTGATTCACCAGATGGTACTCCATTAATGGTATTGCCTTTTATGGTGAATGGAAGTTTAAAGACTTATCTCATAAAGTCTCGAAATTATTTATCAGTACAGTCTGACATCTTTCCAAATGTAAGCGTGCTTCATAAATCTTTTTTTAAAGGTACTGCTATGTCAAAAAAGTTAAAAGTGTTGCCAAGATTTTTAAATTTACCAAAATGATAGCTGATTATATACACAGGGCCTGGGACTTGCTGTTATGACAAGAATGTGTGGAGATATAGCACGAGGAATGTGCTACTTAGCAGACAAAAGATTCGTGCACAGGGATCTTGCTGCAAGAAATTGCTTGTAATTTCACAGAACCTTGAAATGTGTGGTACATGTTTGTGTGAAAGAAAAAAAAATACTAGACTGAACACTATATATTCAAAGACTTGTCAAATGTATCCAAATGATATTGTTATACAGTACATTGCATGAATTGTTGATTATTGCCAACTGAAAATTGTAACGTTGTACTTGAGTACCTTTACTCACACCTTTGTTCATGCACTTAGATTAGATCACAACCTTCATGTGAGAATTGGAGACTTTGGACTTGCTCGTGATGTATACATGACTAACTACTACAAAGCTTCAGCTCACACTGCTCTGCCTGTGAAATGGATGCCTCCAGAAATGCTGCGTGATGGAATCAGCAATGAAATGTCTGATGTTGTGAGTTGCTAAATGTAATTAACAGATAAGTATCCAACAATTTTTCCTTTAAGTGGGCATATGGCGTGACCTGTTGGGAGATATTTAGCTTAGGAGCTACTCCATATCCTGGTGTGGAGAATCATCTGATGCTGGAGCATTTGATGAAAGGATTGAGATTGTCCAAGCCAGCATTATGCACTGAAGAAATGTGAGAAAAAGTGTCTGCTACAGTAAATATAAATTCTAAGTGATTCATTCCTCCATTCATTCAGATATCTAATACTCCAACAATGCTGGTGTGATAACCCAGATAGCCGTCCACATTTTTCTAGCATTCTGTCTGGAATGAATGTCTTCTTAGAAACACCATATTATGTTTGATTATAATGCTTATCTTTGTTGTCGTATCATTTTTCTAGCATTCTGTCTGGAATGTGAATGTCGTCTTAGAAACTCCATACTATGTTGGATTATAGTACTTTTATTTGTTCGTATCATCATGTACGCACTAGGCAATGAAAATGAACTAGCTATAGGCTAGTGTCGTAACGTGTGACCGGATGCCACGCGTTATACATATATGTGTATGACGTCCTCAATTGCTATTGATGAGATGCCAACAATTACAAGGTAAACACGTTGGAACACAATCAACGTGAATTGTACGAATGATGGATAATGAAATATGAATGTTAAGTGACCAATCACTGAGTCACGTGTTATTCCATAATAAGTGTTCCCTACTATATATACACTCCTCCCCTTTGTCACCTACATGTACATGTACTACAGCTAGCATCAATAGTGTTCTATTTTAGAATAATACGTACTTGTGGACCTTCTCAAACCAATTGTGTTATGAGTCAAATAGCTTTACATACACATATATGATAATAGAGACTAATTAAAATGATTATGATATTGATTTCCAAGTATAACTGATATTATACATGTATATAATTTTACTGGATAATAAAATATAAATATGGGACAGTTTCTGCGAAAACTATCTATGCTGTTACATTATCGCGCGGTTAAAGCTATGGACTTCCTATTTTGAACACTACACACTATACCATTTCTCTATGGTACATTACAGTATGGAATCTTGCACGTGCTCCTTGCTAATATTGCAACATTCGATACCCCGCCTAGCCTGGTTCAAACCCGCCATAACTTTAGGTAGGAGTAATCAAATCGCTTCAAATTTGTTTTGTAGGTAGAGAGTCCTATACCTATCGAAGTGCACGTGCACATTTTCCCGCTTGATTCGCGCCAATGTTATAATTCCCGCCTCCTCATACACAGAATGGGACGCAATTTCATCAAATCATTGACGCGAATTGAGCACGAAAATGTGCACATGGTTTGTTCAACTGTATCATTGTAACGGATGACGTAAAAATTAACGAACAGATCTAACAAGTTGATAGCTGCAGGACCTATCTACCCAAAAACCGAATTGAAGCTCGCACTCCAACATCAGAAGCATCACATGAGGTCCCGATGGGGAGGGTCGAGGAATCAATGTGAGCCAGCACATGCAGTGTCTGTACACAGAAGATGTTTCAACCTAGCTATTTAACACTTCTGCTTGTTCAGTGCTCCAAGTCCAGGGTACTCCTTTCTTAGTGCGGCGATGGAGTGGTTCTGTTACTGTAGCTAGGTTTGGTAGAAACATGCTGTAGAACTGCACATAGCCCAAGAAAGAGCGAAGGCTGGACACATTTTCAGGAGGTGGCACATTTTGACTGCATCTACCTTATGACCTTTGGATATCCCCTGCTGTGAAAGGATGTGTCCAAGGTATTCAACAAATGGTTGGGCAAACAAACACTTCTCCAGACGACATCACAGACCCTTTTCTTCCAAGTGCTTTAGAAGTGATTTGAGGTTCTGGAGGTGTTCTGCAGCCGTAGTTCCACTGACCAGGATGTCATCCATACACACTGCTACCCCTTTGATGTCACTGGTAAGCAAGTCCATAATTTGAAAATATCCAGGTGCTGAGCTGATGCCATATGGTAAGCGTATCTAAAGTAGTACCCCTCGATGGGTGCTAAGGGCCAGCCTGCTCTGACTCTCAGGTGTCAGCATTATCTGGTTATAGGCATCCAAAAGGTCTATTTTAGTTAATCCATAACCACCACCCACCTTCTGCATTAAGTTGTCTGGGAGTAGTATAGGGTGGCGATGTAGTTCCATTCCATTCATGTGTAATCCCCACAGACTTTGAAGCGTTGCTGTGGTTTGACCTGGAAGGGTGACTTTTCGAATGAAGATTCAACTGGGAGATGATTCAAATGGTGCCTTTGATAGTCTATCTGCTAAAAGGTGCTGTTCACTAAGGAGGTGCACAATATCCAGATCGTATCAGTGTAGCTGGAGAAGCTTTAACCTAAAACCAGGCATATTAATTGCATAAATGACTCCCCCAGCCTTTAAGGTACTAATGACTCCCACAGGGCATATATGACTCCACAGCTGGAATTGTATGAACCTCTTTTTTTTGGTGCGCTTAAAGAGAGCTAAGATGGTGGATGATGAGTTCACTGCTGTGGAGACGTATTTACGTCGCAGCCAGTATCCCAAGGGTATAACAAAGGGCGAGAAGGTGAATTAATATTTTAGACGCAAGTTATAAGTTTGAAAATGGAATGTTATAGAAAGATGGATGATTTGTGTGCGATCAGACAATGAAAAAAGGCGGTTACATGAGTCATACCAATCTGGAATAGAAGATATGTACGTATAAACTTTATAACTTGTCAGTGTCCCATCGATCGGGCTATGCGTTTGTAAGCACTGTACGTAACTTTAAAAGCATTCTACATGTAGAATACTAGCTTGCAATTGATAGAATAAGTAAAAACGCATGATTGGAAATATACTACACCTGGCACAAAGGCCTTGTCCGTCGATATCTCGTCACCAATAATTTTCCAAATTACAATTTAGGGTAGTTCCGGTCCAATGAGTGCGTACCACGAGAGTGCAAGTAGGTTGTCAGCATATGGCTTCGGCTAAAGATGGCAAGTAGCGTGAGGTGGCCAGCCTACACGTACCGATCGTAGAGGTAAGAACTTGCATGGTTTAAGGAGCAAGGGTAGTAAGTCGACGTATGAAACTCTACATATACGACAGGCGCGCTACTGTAGGACCGTGCCATGCGCGCCAGTGTATAATGTGTATACCTAAAAAAAACACAGGGCATGGGGAGGAGGATATGCACTGCTTTGCTCATATTTGTAGTGTTGAAGTACATGTACTCAGTAGTGTATTCATAGATTTTGTAGCCACCCTTTCAGTAGACTAGACCTATGCATTATCTGCCACATGAAAGGTAACTAAGTTTTGACAGACCACGTGAATACAATTCTAGCAACTAAGATTTGTTAAGTCACAGTACCACCGTACCGTCAAACTACGATTAAATATAGCGTACATAACAATAGGGTCCGCATGCACACACAAAAACCAGAACGTTCTAGAAGCGCGGGCCCCCAGACTAAATTAACACACCATACTCGTTTTAGTAAAATTGGCATTGCAATGAGAGGCGAAGCAATTCAGATATACATGTACGCCTTTGCATTGGCAATAACAGGTATGTGATGTACATGTAAATATAAGAGCTGTGCATGTGCACGAAGATTAAAATTTGGCATTTCATAACAACAAGAAACTACAGCGAACTCTATGGGGACGTACTGCGCGTACTCTATATTGCCCAATAGGATCGATGTGTATGGTTAGATTTAAGGTCGGCATGCATGGGGCGACTTCCTGCCGACTTGTCGCATGCAACTCGAATGAATATGGGTAAAAGTTCCGTAATTGTTTAGTTAACTGACATTTGTCCATATTCATTTGAGTTGCATGCGACAAATTTAATTCGGCAGGAAGTTGCCTCGTGTATGCCGGCCTTTACATGCGTAGATCGACAGTATACAATGTAGCTATACATATCATGTCGTCTACACTGCATGATGGTGCATAGTGGCCATGGAGGAATATGCATTTAAAGTATTCACACTGTACATGTTCCTTACATGGTATTGTTTTGATTGCAAGCAGACTGATGTACATGCATGTATACTTGCGCGGTATTCTGCTTACAGCTTAGGCCTGCAGCTGGTTGTTGATACATGTAAATGCCGTTAACCTTTGAATGCGTGCACAGTTTGTAATGCATTTGCCAACGTACCTCTGTATCGAGTCCCAAACAAAGTGACATAACAATGGTTGCTATTCTTATGCTGATACATGTATTCGGCATCATATTCATACTAGTGAGAGTGAATTAAATATAGGCACTATTTCCTGCAGTTACAGTAAGTTGGAATTTGTAATACATGTATAGTAAGATATAGCCTTTGCAGTAGCAGTAGCAGTTCTACTTCCAAAGACATGTTGATTGGTGTACAGTTTATATGAAATGAAAAAACGTATATCTCTCGAGTGTACAGAGCTATATCCTGATGAATGAAAATATTTTACATGCATGTGCATGGGATTTAAGATTATCATTTTCAAGTAGACTTAGGGGGATACCTGAGGGTTGGAAATCAAACCTCAGCATACCGCTTGTACCACCACCTAATGCAGTCCCTAGTAGCACACAATAGTAGTAGTACACCATCTTCTGAATTTGAAGTTTCATGCAACAGCAATTCTCCAGTTAAAGCTTGCAGTGGTGGTTCCGGCTATACATACATTGGGACATACCTCGGTCAACAGGTTAGCTGTAAAATTTCTCAGATCGTTGTGGCGCACAGATGGAAAATCATCTGTTGGGCAGGTGATTGCATGATCTGTGTTGAAAGAACTTATGCAGACACAGTGGCTTGGTAGGTTTGATGGTTGTCAATTGTAGCAAAGACACATGGCATCATGGAAAGCACCCTTGTGGAGTGCAAAACCATGATTACTGATTGGCAGGACTGAAAGCCAAGGTGAGGCACCCTTTTCACTATTGAGATCCATAGATCGCACATGGCAGGATAGCTTTGAGTCGCACAATTCAGAAAAGTGTAATTGTTGTCTCAATGAGTTAATTGCTGCTTTGGCCTGTTTTTGATCAACAAGGGTGGAGTGAGGAAGGTCCATGCACTGTGACACTATGCAGGAGATGAGAGGAGCTGTGGTGTTCACCAGTGAGGAGTATTCAAAAGAAGCTGTTGCAGTGGGGTTAGGTAGGGCAAGACCACCAAGGTGTGGTGTGCTGGAAGAGCAAAAAGGTCCCTTTCAGTATCACTGATGCTGTCATGTCCTGTGATGGAAGCAATGAAATGGAGCCTGACTGTATCTTCAAGTGGCTGGAGAAATGAAGATATGTCTGGTATGGTGTGAAGGAAGACAGTCAAAACCCCAGACACACCATGAACAGAATCACAGTAGGCAGCATGAGGTTGAGTCTTGGCGATCAAGGATAAGCTGAAAATGGTAGATGTCCACACTTTCACTTTGTCGCCGATGGAGCTCTCTAGAAATGATCGGCTCCCTAGTGCTGCACCAAGATGGCACTTTCCTTCAGATGTACCAATTCTTGTGCCAGAGAATATGTAAACTCTTTGGTAACATAGGTATAGGGGACCACTGACACGAGCTCAATAAGTATTTCTCAACACACACAAAAAGGACTCTGGACACATGTCAGTGCATCACATTACATCATCATGATTACAGTCTATTACACAGCTCCCACTTCTATAGGATACATCCTCATATTCTCTTAATGTGTGATAAAACAGCCATACCATTCAGGTTCTTTACAGTCCCTAGAAGGGTACCTCCTCTGCTCTATGGGATTTTCACTCTGATCTGACTCACCAGAAAGGGTTGAACAATCTGCCTCACATGCATCAGACATCTCCTGAGTTTCCTCAGCCTCCTGTTCAATTTGACCTTCCTGGTGCATTTCTTGGGGCTGTTTTGCTATTACAACATCCTGAGCATCCTCGACGTCATCTATACTTCAATTGATTGTTCTTCAGCTTTTTGCTCCTTCATTTTTGATACTGACATTGGTACCTCACCAACATCATCCTCTGTATCAGCTGCCATGGTCATCAATAGGCTCCTTTGCAGGCCGAGTGACCTTGTGTAACGGAACATCTGGGCTACAAGGCTTGAGGCGGTCAAAGTGAACAACTTGACGTTGCCTTCTCTTTGCTGTGTGCTGGATCCTGTAAGTGACATCTGAAAGCAGCTGGATAACCTCAAAAGGTCCTTGCCACACTCTGTGCAACTTTTTGCAATTGTATCCTTTCTTTCTGGGAACTGCTGAGTTCCACAGCCACACTAAGTCTCCTGTGTTAAACTTTTCACCATGAATCTTTCTGTCATAATATGCCTTTTGTCATACCAGACTCTGTCCTGTCTTTTCACGTACTTTTTCAAATACATGCCCCAACCTCTTTTGTAGGTTGGCCACATATTCACAATGTGAAATGTCATCCTTCTGAAATGTACCACACAAAATGTCAACCGTGCACACTGGTATTATATGCAAAGCAAGCCAACTTGACATGCCTATCCCAGGTGAAGTGGCAGCCATCCAAAGCTGTAGCCAGAATGTCACATAGTGTCTTATTAAATCTTTCTATTTTACCATTGCAGGCCGGGTGGTATGGTGTTGTTCTGGTCTTACAAATACCCATAGTTTTGCACATTTTGTCAATCACCTCTGACTCTAATTGTGGGCCCTGGTCTGAATGTAGGTGTTCAATGAATCCATTCTGGCAGAAGTGCTCCTCCACAAGATTTTTAGCCACAATTTTTTACTTCTTGATTAGGAAGAGCATATGCAGACATATGTTTTTGATTACCCTCATCAGTATCTACAAGAGGGCCAAGGAAATCCATTGCAACCATCTGTGCAGGGAACCCAACCTCAATAGGAGTAGTAAGTGCAGCTCTCCTCAGGGTGGTTAAGGCAAGCTACACCACAGATTGAGACCTACATGTATATAACCTTATAAAATCAATTGTTTCATGGCTCATTTTTCCTGATCATAATGATGGATGTTTGTATTTTATGTTTCTGATGTTCAACCAATCATTATGGATTACATTATAATATGTATTGTCATAGCAACGAGTAAGCGCTTTGCGCGGTCAGTAATTAACAAATTCATATAAATTTGACTGTAAAACCAAAATCAAGGTCGTGAAAAGGGTTTTTTACTAGATCAAATTTGCCATATAGTAAAGGGATAGAACACCTGCAGCAGGTACTGCTAGGGCCAATTGTGCCTCACACAACTTGCGGGAGTTATACGCATAAAACAATACTTAAATCAAAGAAATTTGTATGTACAACAACTTCGTGAACATTTGGCAAGTAGCCAGATTATTCAAGCCCTTTGGCCCTAGTGAATAAACATAGTCTATGGACCATAGTACTGTACGTATTAATAATAATGTGCAAAATAAACAATTTCGAATTTAAGAAAAATGTGCAAACGTAATGATTGCACATTGTAACTCCGCATGCGGCCAAAAATAATTTCAAATGACGCAACAGCTCTCAACAACCAATGAAACTACGGCGCGCCAATTCAGACAGATGGTCAGTCCGCGATTGTGTATTTCGCTCCAGCAGCGTTTAGGACATTCGAGGATGTACGGTACTGCATGTCTTCTACACGCGTGTACGCCTGGTCCGCAACATTATAAAATTGTAACATAGTGCTGGTGTTTCACTGGAGGTTGCCCGACCTTCGCGTTTGGTCGGACCAAACGCGAAGGTTGGGCCATGCCCAACTGATTTCACCCCAGGCCCGCCCTCGCTAAGGCAACATGTAGATTCATACACGTATGTAGGGCTTCTGTGACATCTACCACAGCATATCATGGCACTATAGCATGCACAAATAATGAATTTTAATGCATGTACAGCAATTTGTACAGCAGCTTGTCTCAGTGATGTAGAGCTCAGTCAATCTAAGATGGAGAGGAGTTCAGATTAAATTAGCAATTGAAAAATGACATGGTCTATACATAGAATAATAAGTTTGCCTTCTTCCACACACACACACACACACACACACACACACATGCACACACACATGCACACCTAGGTGCTTATAAAACCACTCCTATATACACAATGATCAATACCATTACATCTATGCACACATACCCTCCCACACACACTCCTCACTGGTACCATTGCACCACCTCCACTTCCACATACACACAGGTACCATCATACCACTCCCACCACCTCCACTTCCACATGGGAAGGAAGGAACATCTTCCATTTTGTGTGGGTGTGAGGGTGTGTGTGTAGTGAGTGTGAGGGAGTGTGTGTAGAGTGGGTGGGTGTGAGGGAGTGTGTAGATTGGATGTGAGGGAGTGTGTGTAGAGTGTGTGTGTGTGAAGGAGTGTGTAGAGTGGGCAGGTGTGAGGGAGTGTGTGTTGATTGGATGTGAGGGAGTGTGTGTAGAGTGGGTGGGTGTGAGGGTGAGGGAGTGTGTAGAGTGGGTGGGTATGAGGGAGTTTGCAGAGTGGATGTGAGGGAGTGTGTAGAGTGGGTGGGTATGAGTGAGTGTGTGTGAGGGATGTGTAGAGTGGGTGGGTGTGAGAGAGTGCAGAGTGGGTGGGTGTGAGGGAGTGTGTGTAGAGTGATGTGAGGGAGTGTGTGTAGAGTGGATGTGAGGGAGTATTTGTAGAGTGGGTGTGAGGGAGTGTAAAGTGGGTGGGTGTGAGGGAGTGTGTGTAGAGTGGGTGGGTGTGAGGGAGTGTGTAGAGTGGGTGGTGTGAGGGAGTGCAGAGTGGGTGGGTGTGAGGGAGTGTGTGTAGAGTGGGCAGGTGTGAGGGAGTATGTGTAGAGTGGGTGTGAGGGAGTGTGTGTATAGTGGGTGGATGTGCAGAATTGGTGCATCTACAACAAGGGAGTATGTGTACAAGGGGTATGTTATGACACAGGATTTCACAGGTACCATCACACCACTCCCATCTGTGTTACATTGTAGTCATGTGTGGTATTTAAATATACGCATAGGGTGTAGTGACCATGGCACATGCATGCACATAAAATGTCACACACACACACATACAAACAATGCACAATAAACATACAGTGCAAGCAACCATGATTACACACTCATACCATGTACAGCAACACATAGCATGGGTGTGACGTATGCTTGGGGCTTAGTGTTGTCCATTATGTTGTGAGTGTTGTTCTGTGGTACAGGACTGTGGGTTTGGGTGTAGTATTTACTGATGTAGTGGTGTAATTGTAGCAGTATGCATGTGGGAGAGTGTGTTTATGTGGGAGTTGGGAGTGATGACATGTTTTGGTTACATTGTGGTGGTTCTAAGAAACTTGGTTCAATTGTATACATGCATTAATATAAATAAAACGCACAACATAGTTAGGCATAAGCAAGCTTATGGCACCGGGCTACGCCCACATATATAAATAGACGCGTACTTACCAGCACCATTCAGAAACCACTTGCTCCATTATGAACAGCGCGGCAAAGCCCGAAGAAAGATGTAGTGATCGAAACAATACAACTAACAGCTCCGCTGGCTTGGTCACGGTTCGGGTGGAGCGGACGCCGTTTTTGGATCGGAATTCCTCCAATTCACCAATACGATCGAGAGGTCGAGGACAGAGTCAGCTAGCTACATGTACATAAGCCGCTGATCGAATAAGTAACCTTATTACATTTTCAAATAATGCGCACGTGAGGTGGGCGTTATCGTTACTTAGCAACTTGGCGCCGCGCGAGCGACATGTTGTTTACATGATGTCAACATATATTGCTGGTGTAGCTTGCCTTAACCACCCTGAGTCCGGTTTGGTGCTGGGCCTTTCCGGGCAGTGCAATCCTTACATATACGACACCAGGCAGGTACATCCTTTTGGTGCCCTGGCCAGTAGAATCGTCCATGTAATTTATGCAATGTTTTGTCAATTCACCAAAATGACCTCCTGTTGGGCCTTCGTGCAATTGACTTAGCACTTCCTCCTCTATCCTGGCTTTCAAACTGGCGATACAGAGTTCCATCTTTCAGTTTGAACTGGACCCACTGTTGGTATAGGGCTCGTGATGCAGGCTGGCTAAACCCTTTAATCTGCTTAGCTTCTGGTTGACCCCGAACTTCCATGTACCTTTTCACGACTAGTCCAATGTCAAGACCACTTAGCTGCAACCTTGACACATCCTTGTCTAATCTAGCACCTGGAGTGTTAACAAGAGTCAAGTGCTGCAATTTCCCCTGCCGAGTGTACAGGGCATTTGTGCTGGTTGCAACTAATACGAGAGAGGGAATCTGCATTGCTATGGTGGTTACCTTGTCCGTTACACATAAGCAATACATTACATGATCATGATTACAGCCTATTACAAATAGTTCTTTTGCATCATGCTCATGTTAACAATCAACCATGTTTTCCCAGGGTTAACAAAGTATCCATAGGAGGGACCAGATGATGACAACATGGTCCACCAGACCTTAAGATTCAGTAGTGTGCCACCTGCTGCTGCATCATCGGCATACCAAACCTGCTTGGTGAAACAAGAATGGTGCTTAACACACTGTTCCTTACAATGGCAAGTAAATAAGCGCTTGATGTATACCTTGGGCGGTATACATGCTTACAGCTTAGGCCTGTTGTTTGCTGACACATGTATATGCATATGCTGTCGTGAACCTTTTGAATGTGGACTCAGTTTGTAATGCATTTTCCAATGTACCTCTGTACAAGTGTTCATATCACTATTGAGTCACAAACAAAGCGACATAACAATGGTTGCTATTATTATGCTGATACATGTATATTATAGGCATCATATTCATACTGCTGAGAGTGAATTAAATATAGGCACAATTTCCTGTTACAGTAAGTTTAGTAATATTGTAAAATATAGACTTTGCAGCCGGTATCAATTCTACTAGTGCCATGTTATACTTACAAAGACCTGGTAGCGCCATGTTGATTGGTATATATAATTTATATGAAATTGAAAAAACCATACACCTCTCGAATGTAGGCCTACAGAGCTATCCTGCCAAATGAAAATTGCATTGGATTTTAGATCATCATTTTCAAGTAGACTTAGGGGGATACCTGAGGATTGGCATACCACTTGTACCGCCACCACCTAATGCAGCCTTAAGTAGCATACAATTTTCACAACCCACTGTAAATAAATTGCTTGCTATATCAAAGAGTTTTAAACCACTGGTTTAAAATTTAGGTGGTTTAAAGAGCAAACCTCTGTATAAAACCAAAATTATGGTACCAGTAACAGTAAACTTCACATTTTGGTTTGAATACAAATAAGTTTGTACTGCAAACCAACCTAAAGAACCCCCCCCCCCCCCCCCCCCCCCCTCAGCCCCATGCTTGTGTTTAAACATGCGTATCTTTGTAATCATTAACGCTAGTGAGTACCTGTTCCAAACATTTCTGGAAAGGAATGGTGCTTAAACTAAATTATTAAGAACAGTACGCAGCAGCACTCGAGATTATGACATTACACTCGTTTAAACATGAATTGGCCATTTATTTGGTGGGGGCGGAGGGGACTCTGCGGTTTACTATCCTTGTAGGGACACAACAACACATTAATATAGCATATTAATGTGGTTTACATGTACTGGTGTAGTGATTGTGTGTAATATGTGAATGACTATAGTAGTCATCACAGGATTATAAACATATAACTATGGTCTGGGGACGCATTACAATGTTCATGCAGATATTACAATTATCAGAACTGTAATAAAAACTACAAGACAATGCCATGCAGTGGAGAAAAAGTGTATTGGCTACAATACTTTCAAGCTTCTGCACGACTTACTAAAATGGCTGATAACCATAGTACCAAAACTTTAAGTGTTGTACATGTGTATTGTGATGTGTACTACCCTATTTATATCTGCTTGATTTTAAAATTTTGTGACTAATGCCTGACATAACTTTAGCAATGACCACGCATAACTCGAGATAGGAACACTTTTAAGAAATGAAAATCACACCAATAACTTCAGAATCCATTGGCATTCTCGCTTCAGTGGTCAAAATGTATCGAGGTTACATTATATATATCGGTGGTAAGTACACATGTATGTACATGTCCAATATGTATGGTCTGGGCACTACACCTATTAGTGGTAATTAACCTAGTGAAATTGTGGCACGTATCCGGTTTGGGCACTAGCACTATTAAATATCATCGAGCCAGAACTAACCGGTGAGGTCATCACCGGAACCTCGAGCCTAAACTAAACTTAACAACGATACAACGAAAATTCAGCGGACATGAAGAGTGCAGAACATCGGGACGATTCCATCGTGTTTCTCCTTCTGCGAAAAGAATGCGCATGCGATTTCAAGAACGCAAGATCCGACAGCCAAACATGCTGCTGGAAAAAAATGCTACCGCAGGGGTAATAGGCTTGGAAAGCTACCGGCAAACCCAATAGGTACGCTCGAATTCAACTGGGTTTGATGTACATCAGTCAATGGTCTCCCCTAGTGCGGGCACAGAATGGACATTTGGACGGGGGATAGACTAGGATTTTTGCCCCAGGGGTGGGGGATTTGACAGATTACCATATTCATGATCGCATGGCGCAGGAAATTTTATGTGGGCGTCTCTTCTGCTGCCCCACATAGTATGTGGGGGGATTTGAACGGCTAGAATGCCCCAGGGGATTTGAAAACCGCAATCTTCAAATCCCCACCTTCGCCCCATTTGAGGGGGGCCAGGACTGGAGTGGGGAGACCATTGATAGGTGCATAAACTATAGCACTAGAGGTCAGAATTCATTGTGTACGTGGGAAAACTGTTAACCTTGCCCTGTCATCAATATAAAAGGTCTGCCCAGGTCAATTAACAGTTTTAACATGGCTTCAGTTTATCAAGTACCCCATGTACATGTACATGTAGGTATTTTGTAGATACATGATTTTGTGAGTAATTGTAATTTCATTGCATGTGTTCATTTTCTGTACCTTTTAGCTTCTCCCTGTATGAACCAAACAAAGCATACTGAGGGAATATAAAGGTAGCCTAATAGCATACTGTTAAATGGGCTAAATGATGCCTTTTGCAAAACCCACCCATGGTTACAAAAGGTCAGCTGTTTATGAAGTTAGTGCAGGTGCATTGCTTAACAAGGCTGCATAAAAAAAATAGGTGAATTTCTACATGATATTCGTGCTATTGATGCAATCAAAATCACAGTACCTTTCTTTTGTGATGCCTCTTACACTAGGGAAGCTTGGACCTACCACTACCCCTACTCCACCCCTTACCTACTACCATGGGCGCCCTCAGCATTTCTGGAAGGGTGGGGCCAGGATAGGGTAAGGGGGCGCCATTTGACAGCCAGATATTACTATGGGGGTGTTGTACGCTTTCGGCCGATTCAGCGGGAGAGGGGGGGGGGGGTGGCATGGCCCCCCCTGGGGACGTACTACCCCTACTCCTCCCCTTACCTACTACCCCTACTCCTCCCCTTACCTACTACCCCTACTCCTCCCCTTACCTACTACCCCTACTCCTCCCCTTACCTACTACCCCTACTCCTCCCCTTACCTACTACCCCTACTCCTCCCCTTACCTACTACTACCTCTACTCCTCCCCTTACCTACTATTCCCCTGGTGCATAGAGTGAGGTGACCTCAAAGGTCACATATGTGATGATGAGTATGAAACATACATGTACATGTATCTACAGTACATGGATACTGTTCACAACTGAGTTGAGTTGAAACAGATCACTTTAATTTACATAACCCTGTATTGTAATAAAGGACACTTCTGTTAGGACACTTCTGTTGCTGTCATATCAAGAGAACCAGAGAGAGAGTAAATGTACTAATACTGAGTATAACATTGTTTATGTACTGAACAATATTATGGTTATGACATGTAGACATACATGATTACTATGTAAATGACATATATACCAAGTTCAGATTGTAGCTAAGTGATCAGTGTTTCCCTATGATATCATAATTGCATCGTCGGAGGATGGTCCTTTTTGCATTTAAAAATGCAAAGTATTCTCTTTCCACTATTGGGGTATATAAGATTAATAGTGATGAATTGTCTGTTGCTAAGTGAATATATTTAGATGTACATGTAGCGTGACTGTTGAAAGCATCCAATCAGTTATGAATAAAAAGCAATGAAACAAGTAAATAAAAACATTCTCTATGAGAAAGTTGGTGGTATATAGGATTTGAAGGCAATAGTGGTGTAAAAAGCAGGGAAACAAGGGTTGAATGATAAGGAAAAACAAAATAGTCCTATATTTAGCACATGCATGAACAATGTATTGTCCTACAATGTGTGCTGGGCTTAATATAGGACTATTTCGTTTTTCCTTATCATTCAACCCTTGTTTCCCTGCTTTTTACACCACTATTGCCTTCAAATCCTATATACCACCAACTTTCTCATAGAGAATGTTTTTATTTACTTGTCATCCTTATGAGGCAGAATGCCAGGGCATTTTTTGCCAATTGTGTGCCATGTGTTCAACCAACCACATCTTGCGACTTTTAGTCATAGGGCTTTTTATAAATAGTTGTGAGTATATAATTAATGTATGCAATATTTGTAGTATGAGTTCATCATTATTTCATTATAATATGATCGTGATTGCTGCTTTTTGTATTAGGAATGAACCCTAAGTGAGGTCATACGTGTGCCGCCCTGAAATCTAATGTACACAACAAGTAGTAACATGTATTACTTTGGTTCTTCTGGGCGTATTGATGAACATGTGCATGTGTGCATGCATGCATGTGTTCATAATCCGTATTTGGGACAGTGTCCAGCAAAATCGGGTTTGTGGGGTTATAATTTTATCACTGTAAAAATTGCACGTTGTACTAAGCAACACATCTTCGCGACGGTACTACTTTTTCCTTTCACAAGATATAAAAAACATTCTCTCTGAGAAAGTTGGTGGTATATAGGATTTGAAGACAATAGTGGTGTAAAAAGGAAGGGAACAAGGGATCAACGATGATACAAAATTTTTTTAAGTCGTATATTTAGCAACAAAATATGTACGTACTACAAGAGTGCTAAATATAGGACTGTTAAAAAAATTTCGTATCATCGTTGATCCCTTGTTCCCTTCCTTTTTACACCACTATTGCCTTCAAATCCTATATACCACCAACTTTCTCAGAGAGAATGTTTTTTATATCTTGTTCCCTTCATTTTTTTTTACATTGGGTTGCCTTAATATAACCAGGTACCAGTATATGACATTGTGTACCTGCCCTCTAGTACAGGCAAGTGCATTCATCAGAACCTGTACTTGTATGTAACTCAGAAATGTGATAGACACTTGTTTGGGTGAGGGACCATTAGTGGTAGAGAGAAAAGGATCAGCCATTTATACCAGCTGTGCAGAAGTACCCACCAAAATGCTATGCATACTGATGTCCAGCTGTAGCAACACTGAACATGTCACTGCCTAAGCCTAGCAACATCATGTTTTGTGGTTTGTTTCTGACTATATGAAAGCAAACATCAAACTTATAAACTCCTGGGGTTACCTGCTTTGTGATTTTATTCAATTGCCATTGAGGATAGGTCCCCCATATATGCCTCAGACATATATGTATTATCCACTCAAGGTGGAGGGTATCATGAGGCCCAATCTCACTCATTGTCGCCTATTTTAGGCAAGTGAATCTGCTTGGACAATCATCGGATAACACACCTACCATTGAGGTCTACTGGTATAGGCCCATGCTGTTTTGTGTGATCTTTAGCTTTCAATTATACAGCTTCCAATACTTCAGAATCAGATGAATTAGTCATCAGAATTGTGGAAATTGTAGTACCAATATTGGGAACTATAGTTATTTTGTTTCTACTACTACTATTACTACTGAGAGTTTGTCTTATACAAAAAGGGAGAAAAGATGTTAGGTAAGCTACATTGTAGGTTTTATGTATTGACCAATATATGTATGGTGCAACTCAAACCCCATATTTCCAGTGCAAAGGTAATGTCAGAATTTATCTCAAAAAATAGACTATAAAATTTTATTGTACTTGTGAATTGATATTTTATATACTACACTACCATTAACTATTAGCCATACTGTTGGCAAATTCCAAATAATTCTTAATCTTTATCCCCAAATGAAGAGATTTATATATAATTATTTTTATTTTTCTCATAGTAAAATGAGAGATCACTTTGTTGAATACAGCAAAGAAAAGACCATGGGACGAAGTAAGTGCTACATATGCATCTAAGGTATCTGAATCATGTGCTCCGTAAGCACAGATATGGTTAAGCAGATTAGAAAACTAAATGAAAATGAGCTTCGTTACTACAAGGATATGTTCAAGGATACATTAATAATGTACACACAGCTGCAGTTTGATATGATTCCTGTTGGAGCGGGTACGTATGTACGTGGGTATCTTCATATTTGTTATTTTAAAACCACAATGTATTCACAGGGGCCTTTGGTAAAGTGTACAAGGGTGTACTCATAAGAGCAGGATGTCAATTGGAAGATGTTGCCATCAAAACAGTAAAATGTTAAGTGGTCTCAAACATTGCAAAATTGAAGTAGAACTCATACTTCAGGTGCACCTATGTCAAAATGCCTGTTATGATGCTCCTGACGAATTGCAATTTATTCGTGAGTTGCATCCATGTTTCAATATTCTGGTGGTGCAGTGCTCATGCATACTTGAGCTCAAACATAAGTATTATATATTTGTATTTTAGAATGTGTTCGTGCTTCATTATCTGTGGCTTTACAGATATCACTTCAGATAATGACATCAGAAGTTTCTTTGCTGAAAGTGCTACAATGGCAACTTTTCAACATCCAAATATTCTAGGATTATTGGGAGTGTGTTTTGATTCACCAGGTGGTACTCCATTAATGGTATTGCCTTTTATGGTGAATGGAAGTTTAAAGACTTATCTAATAAAGTCTCGATTTCCTTTATCAGTACAGTCTGACATCTTTCCAAATGTAAGCATGTTTCATTAACCTTTTTATTAAAGGTACTGCTATGTCAAAAAGCCAAAATTATGATGTCTATTTGTACATTTACCAAAATGATAGTCATTGTACACACAGGGCCTGGGACTTGCTGTTATGACAAGAATGTGTGGAGATATAGCACGAGGAATGTGCTACTTAGCAGACAAAAGATTCGTGCACAGGGATCTTGCTGCAAGAAATTGCTTGTAATTTCACAGAACCTTGAAATGTGTGGTACATGTTTGTGTGAAAGAAAAAATATATACTAGACTGAACACTATATATTTAAAGTCTTGTCTAATGTACATTGCATGAATTGTTGATTATTGCCAACTGAAAATTGTAACGTTGTACTTGAGTACCTTTACTCACACCTTTGTCCATGCACTCAGAATAGATCACAACCTTCATGTGAGAATTGGAGACTTTGGACTTGCTCGTGATGTATACATGACTAACTACTACAAAGCTTCAGCTCACACTGCTCTGCCTGTGAAATGGATGCCTCCAGAAATGCTGCGTGATGGAATCAGCAATGAAATGACTGATGTTGTGAGTTGCTAAATGTAATTAACAGATAAGTATCCAACAATTTTTCCTTTAAGTGGGCATATGGCGTGACCTGTTGGGAGATATTTAGCTTAGGATCCACTCCATATCCTGGTGTGGACAATCATCTGATGCTGGAGCATTTGATGAAAGGATTGAGATTGTCCAAGCCAGCATTATGCACTGAAGAAATGTGAGAATAAATGTCTGTTACAGTAAAAAAAAAAATTCTATGTGATTCATTCCTCCATTCAGATATCAAATACTCCAACAATGCTGGTGTGATAACCCAGATAGCCGTCCACATTTTTCTACCATTCTGTCTGGAATGAATGACTTCTTAGAAAAACCATAATGATTATAATACTTTTATTTGTGTATAGTCAGTATTAATTTTAATGTAATACAGTAGTAAGATAAATAAATGCACCCTACTTGTGCTAATAGTCAGGGACAAAACATCTGGAGAGGATGGCTGTGGCATTGGCTCTAACTAAGTTGAGGTTCAGCCTGTTATATAAGGCAGCTAGAAGTAAGGACCTAAGCCTTAGCCCTGTTGGAGCTAGTTACAAGGCGAGAGGCATGTGTTGTCATATCATTTTTCTAGCATTCTGTCTGGAATGAATGTCTTCTTTGAAACTCCATACTATGTTTAATTATAATACTTTTATTTGTTGTATCATCAAATACGCACTAGGCATTGAAAATGAACTAGGCTATTGTCATTATGCATGTATGACGTCCTTGATTGTTATTAATGAAATGCCAACAGGGTAAATACGTTGGAACACACAATGAATGATGGATAAGGAAAATGAATGTCAAGTGACTAGTCACGTGTTATTGAATAATAAGTGTCACCTACTACACTCCTCCCCCTTGTCACCTACTACAGCTAGCCTCAATAGTTTTCTATTTTAGAACAACACTACATACTTGTATTATTATATATATTGTTTTGCAGTGACCACAAGGCTGCATGGAGGCAAAATGTGAAAACTTACTGTCAATAGAATGGGGGTGGACCATCTCAAACCAATTGTTTTATGAGGCAAATAGCTTTACATAGAGGTTCCTCATGTTCTTTGTGCCCTGGCATAGCTCTTGACCACCTTGGCAACCACACTACTACCTGTAAATGGGGTGGTGATGTCATAACCTGCCACAACCATTTGTGTAATGTGCTTGTAGATTTCTGCCATCATGCCCACCTATAGGAGTGAGAGTTGTCAGACAGTGGCCTTACACCAGACCTAAATCATACCCGGCCAGCAGATGTTCTTCTCCTCAATTGGGAGAGAGGGAAACATCTCTCTCTTAATTCCTTCCATCCTAACAGCAGCAAGCTTGTCTGAAGGGGTTGCAGCTGACTAGGCAGAGGCCAGGAAACATAATGCAAACGACCCCAAGTGTTCAGAGATGGGTTGGATGTGTATCCCTCTTGCAGTAGAGACCTATGGAAACTGGGGAAGGGAAGCCCAATCTACCTTCTCCCGCCTCACTTCTCACCTGGCCATCACCAAAGGTAAGGTGCTCACAGAGCTCTACAGCAGGCAGAACTTCACCCGGGTTCGGGCCGTGGCTAGGGTCTTACTGGTAAGGTGTGCACCCTCCCTTGGACTCCTGGACATCCCTTGCACATTTCTATGTATTGTACAATACATTAGTATCATTATATGTAGAAATATTAAAATTTCATGTATCATTTACACATGCATGATTATAGAGAATAAATTCAAATGAATTACAATAATTAATTGCCAAGTATGATTGATAATTAATTTTTTTGATACATAGACCTACAGTTACATGTATACCTACTAGTACCGTTCGGACGATATAGTGATTCAAACGTTCTAACATGATTATTTTTACAATGTTGGAGATTTTCTTGGAAACTGTTCCAAATTATATAATAATAATAATAACTCTGGCAGTTGAGGTTTATGGTTGTTGGGGTCCTGAAGCACAGACAAACCTTTCTTGACTTGCGGCACGCCTTGCAATTAGATCAAATTGTTGCAAGTCCCAGGCAACTTCGGCTCTCTATGGCAGGTTAAACCTGGTCCTCTTTAGAGCGAATGCCAGAGCTCTGCTGTCCCGTTCGATGGCAACTGGATGTTAGTCTCCTCAACTTCTCCGTTCCAATGTATTGCTTTTTGTTTAATAACATTGTGTTGCTTAAAATTGTAATAATGTTGTATATGTTCAATTTCACTACTTCTTTGCGACATGTCATAAATATTCTAGCAGCTGGTAAAGCTCCACAGGAGTTGGCTATCTTCCTCTCAGGAGCGAGCTTGACTGCGCTTTCAAAGAACAAATCGAACAGTCCATCTGCAGATGTTCGCCCCATTGCAGTAGGTGAGGTGTTGAGAAGGCTTACCAGCAAATGTCTATGCCACCTCATCAGAGTTAAAGCAGCGGACTTCTTTCAACCTTTACAATTGGGAGTAGCCTGCCCACAAGGGGCTGAAAAAATTGTCCACCACCTCCGGAGCTGCATCGAAGACCATTGTTCTGATAAGGACTTTGTAGTACTCAAGGTTGACATGACTAATGCATTTAATCTGGTCTCACGACAAGCCGTGCTGGATGATTGTGCCCACCACTTCCCAGAATTTCTTGCATGGACTTCATGGTGTTACAGTCAGCCCCCACTCCTATGGCACCAACTGGGGATACTCACCTCACAGGTAGGAGTACAGCAAGGGGATCCGCTGGGCCCCTTTCTGTTTGCTCTTGTTCTCCAACGAATAGTAAACATCATCAACACTGATAAAGAATGTGCTGATTTGTCACACAATGCTTGGTATTTAGATGATGGCTCACTGGCAGGCAAATCAGCTTCTGTGCTGAGAGCTTTGAATATAGTTAGCTCACAAGGCCCAGCACTTGGATTTAACATAAACCTCAAAAAGTGTGAATTGTATGGGGCCGGAGACCTTTCTTCATTTCCCAGTGCAATTCAGACCTCCAGCACATATCACCTAGAGTTACTTGGAGCTCCAATCGGTGATGCTGAATATTGCAACCGGTTCTTTTCTAGAAAGCATCAGGCTGCCTTGGCTCTTCTGTCCACCCTTGAAGAAATCGGCAGCTTAGACCCACAAGTTGCATTGGCCTTGTTACGTCTCTGCTCTGGTTTTTGCAAACTGGTCCACATTGCCAGGGTCACTCCACCACACCTTATCCTGAATGGCATGCAGCTCTATGACGCAGATATTCGCCGCTCCTTTGCAAACTGCACTGGCGTTGACGCTTTTGATACTGCTTGGAAGCAAGCTAAAATGAGTCTGCGAAGAGGAGGATTGGGGCTTCGCTCACTAGCAGATCACTCTTCAGCAGCCTATATAGCATCCGTTTGCACACCTGGAAGTGTGCAAGCTACACCACATTTGGACAAAGTCATCTGTCTGTATAATAATTGTGTTGCAGATTGTGATACCTTATCAATCAGTTCACTGAAGGATAATAGTCCAAACCAAAAGAAACTATCAGATTCCATTGAATCACTACAATTCAACTCACTCCTCAGCACAAGTTCCACAGCAGACAGGGCAAGATTATTATCCATCTCCTCCCCTCATGCTTCAGCGTGGATCTCTGCAGTTCCATCAGTCAGCCTTGGTTTACACTTTGAACCACAAGAGTTTAACACAGCCCTAAAATGGTGGCTTGGGGTTAATCCCTCAGTAGGTTTAGACAGCAATTTGATGGCTTGCCCTCTTTGTCCAGGTAACTCACTTGACCCATTGGGGTATCATTGCGTCATCTGCAAGAGAGGCGGCGATGTCACTTTGAGGCATAATGCTTTACGTGACGTGCTCTACAATACTTTCCGTAGAGCTAGCTTGTCATCACATCTTGAAGTTGGTAGTGGCTGGGGTCAGGAGAGTTCAAGGACCCATCCAGCAGACATCTTAATCACCAATTGGGACAATGGCATCTCAGCAGCCTTCGATGTCACTGTTACATCCCCGCTTAATTCTAGTATTATTATGGAAGCGGGCATGTACTCAGGTGTTGCAGCAAGAGCAGCTGAATTCAGAAAGCATACTCAAAATGACACAAAATGTGCTGAACTGAGTTGGAAATGTATTCCACTGGCCGTAGAGAGTTATGGTGCATGGGGTCCAGAGGCCTTGATGGCTTTCTCACAAGTAGCCACTCGTTTAGCCATTCGTGGAAATACATCTAAATCTATGGCACTGACTGACCTCTTTGGTCGCCTCAGTCATTCTTTAATCAGATCTAACGCTCGTGCCATTCTGAGTCGTTCCTACTCCCACCTTGTGCAGCAGGTGGATGAACTTTGTGTGTAATTGTTTGTATTGTGTGTGGTTGTGTATCTATATGTATTGTGTTATGAGTGTATATGAGGGCATTAAAAATAATAATAATTAAAATAATAATAATAATGACTTCACATGGCAGCAGGCACAACTTAGTCTAAGTCGGGGTGGTCTAGGCTTGCGTCGTGTCTCCTACCACTCTCCTGCTGCATATTTAGCCTCAGCTGTCAATTCAGACTTATCTTATGAGGTTTGTAGGTACTTGCACAACTCTATAGATCAAGACACTTTTTGATAACTCCACTCCAATCGACAGGGCTCGTCTATTATCGATTTCATCACCCCATGCCTCAGCTTGGCTATCTGTTACTCCATCCCCTAGCATGGGCCTTCACTTGGAGCCTTCTGAGTTCCAGGTGGCGATAAAATGGTGGCTCGGTATCCCAGGTCTCTCGTCATAACAAGTTGAGAGACATCTTCAATGATTTTTGTCACTCTGCATGTCTTGCTCCACAACTAGAGATGGGTGGGTGGTCTAGGGATCGTACTCATCCAGCTGATGTTCTTGTTCCAAACATTGCTGACGTACTTGTCAACAACTGGCATCTTGGCAAACCTGCTGCTTTTGACCTCACAATCACTTCACCGCTTAACCCAACCACTTTGACTGAAGCGGGGGTGAGGTGTGGGTCTTCTACTCTGGTTGCTGAGGCAAGAAAGCATAATGCCAATGATTCCAAGTGTGCTGAGCGTGGATGGGTGTGCATTCCCCTAGCTGTGGAGTAATATGGATGCTGGGGCATGGAAGCACAACAATCCTTCTTGCGGCTTGCGGCTCGTCTAGCCATCCAAATGGGATGCAACAAATCACAGGCTACCACCATCTTATACCAGAGGCTAAGCCTTTCGCTTGTGCGAGCCAATGCTAGAGCCTTGCTCTCCCGTGCAAGGTTTCGGCATTCGGAGGAGGGGAGTTGAGGTGTGTGGGTGTGGGGTGGTTGCTTCTGTGACTTTGTTTTTGTTGGTGCGCTGTACAGTGTTTGTAAAAATTTGCATGTATTATCAAGATATTAAAATAATAATAATAATAATAATAATAATAATAATCCAGGCAGGCAGTGCTGGATGAGTGTGCAACCTTCTTCCCAGAGCTATTGCCATGGGTCTCATGGTGCTATGGATCGCATTCTTGGTTGTGGCACCCTATGGGCAAGATTAGTTCCCAATCCGGAGTACAGCAGGGTGACCCACTTGGTCCAATGTTGTTTGCTTTGGTCCTCCATAAGCTTGTGACCAGCATAGATGCATGCAGACAATGACTGTTTCCACCTGCTGCTTGAAGCCTGGTATCTGGATGATGGTGCTCTTGCAGGGGAAAGGTCAGCTGTGCTACGAGCTCTACAACTCATTGAGGAGCTGGGTCCACACTTAGGGCTTTACATAAACTTTTCAAAGTGTGAATTGTTCAGTAGGGGAGGCAACTCCCTTTTCCCACCAGTAGTGAAGTCATCTTTGCTCCCTAACCTGGTCATTCTCGGTGTGCCAATTGGGGACTATGTGCACTGTGCTCAGTTCATATCAGAAAAGTGCACGATTTCTAAGGCTTTGCTTAAAGCTCTTGTGGATGTCTCTGCAGTTGACCTCCATGTGGCTTTCTCACTTCTACGCATGTGTGGAAGCTACTGTAAGTTAGTACACCTAACCAGAGCGACCCCTCCTAGCCTCTGTGCTGACTCTCTTCAGTCCTTTGATGAAGAAATAAGGCTTTGTTTTGCTTCCTGTCTTGCAGTGGATGTCCCTGATTCTCATTGGCAGCAAGCACAGCTCAGTCCATGTTTTGGTGGACTAGGCTTTCGTTCCCTTGCTCATCACTCCCCTGCTGCTTTCATCTCATCCCTTGCCTCTTCAGGACTGTGTAGCCCAGACGACATCCACATGCTACAGGCTGTTACTCGCTATAACACCCAGGTCTCCACACAGGACTCTATCACAGTTGAGGCCACTCTAGCTTCTCCCCCTCTGCAGAAAGCTTTGTCTAAGAGGTTGGATATTCATACATTCCAGTCCTTGCTATCCTCCTCGTCTCCAGTGAACAAGGCTCGAATCCTTTCCATCTCTGCCCCTCATGCAGGTTCCTGGATCTCTGTTGTCCCCTACACTGGCTTGGACCTGCACCTTGACAACAGTGAGTGTCAGGTGGCTCTTAGATGGTGGCTGGGTCTTGATACTTCAGGAGGTTCCTCTTGCCCTTTTTGCCCTGGCATTGCCCTAGACCCACTAGGTCACCATGCAGCCTCTTGCAGACATGGTGGGGATGTAGTTTCACGGCACAACAATTTGCGTGACATCTTTGCTGACATTTGTCGCCGTGCTCTCCTTTCTGTGAAGGTTGAAGTGGGATATGGCTTAAGTAGGGAACATTTCAACTCCCGTCCTGCAGATGTTCTTGTTCGAAGTTGGGACAGAGGAAAGCCTGCAGCCTTTGATGTCACAGTTGCCTCACCTCTAACCCCTGCTACTCTGAATGAAGCTAGTGCATCTGCAGGGGCAGCAGCCCATGTGGCTGAAAACAGGAAGCATGCTGCAAATGATACAAAGTGCCAGGAGTTGGGGTGGTCATGTATCCCCCTGGCAGTCGAAACATATGGAAACTGGGGGAAGGAAGCACAGTATGTATTTTCCCGCCTAGCATCCCTACTTGCTGTTGGCCAGTCAAGTCCCAAACCAAAAATGGTTGCAGAAATTTATGGCCGCCTCAACCTCTCACTGGTAAGATCAGTGGCAAGGGCCATCATGGGAAGGGAGATGGTCCATGGATAGACTTATTGCAGGTGTTAAATAAGCTTTACATTGTGCTAATAGTTTCATTTGTGTATGTTTTGCTTGTAATCTATAAATTAATTATTATTCAATAATAATAATAATAAAAATAATAATATTAGAAGTTCCTGTCAAACAAAATTGAGGATTGTCAGTTCAAGACGCTTTTTGATAACTCCACTCCAATTGACAGGGCTCGTCTATTATCGATTTCATCACCCCATGCCTCAGCTTGGCTATCTGTTACTCCATCCCCTAGCATGGGCCTTCACTTGGAGCCTTCCGAGTTCCAGGTGGCAATAAAATGGTGGCTCGGTATCCCAGTTGCTCAAGGTCAAAGTTGCTCTCAATGTAAAGCTGCCTTGGATGCTTATGGCCATCATGCTCAGTGTTGCAAGTTGGGAGGTGATGTTGTCTCTCGTCATAACAGGTTGAGAGACATCTTCAATGATTTTTGTCACTCCGCGTGTCTTGCTCCACAACTAGAGATGGGTGGGTGGTCTAGGGATCGTACTCGTCCAGCTGATGTTCTTGTTCCAAAATGGGTCCTGGGTAAGCCAGCAGCTTTTGACCTGTCTGTCACATCAACGCTAAATGCACAAATTTTTCAAGAAGCGTCTGTGACAGCAGGTTCAGCTGCCTTGGCTGCCCAGATCCGCAAGCATCGAGTAAATGATGAAAGGTGCAGGGAACTAGGCTGGGCATGTATCCCTCTTGTGGTGGAGACGTATGGATGTTGGGGTACTGAGGCTATACAAGCACTATCAAGGCTTGCCACCCGTTTGTCCACTAGGCAGGGACGTCCCAAGTCACTCGTGAGCAATGAGATTTTTGGAAGATTCAGTTTGGCCCTTGTAAGAGCAAATTCCCGAGCCATAAAGGCTTGCACCTGGAGCCTAATGAGTGTCAGATGGTCTTTAAATGGTGGCTGGGATTGGATACTTCAGGCCATTCGACTTGTCCATGTTGCCCCCATGCTGCCCTTGACCCACTAGGTCACCATGCAATAACATGTCGACATGGGGGAGATGTTGTCATACGTCATAACATGCTGCGTGATGTGCTTGCAGATTTCTTCCGTTGAGCCCACCTGTCCGTTGCGGTGGAAAAGGGTCATGGTCTCACAAGAGATCACAACCGTCAACGTCCTGCTGATTTGCTTGTGACAGGTTGGGACAGAGGTAGACCTGCAGCAATGGACATCACAGTGACCTCTCCACTCACTCCTGTCATCTTGGGGGAGTCATGCCAAGTGGTTGGTGCTGCAGCACTTGTAGCAGAGAATCGGAAGTTGCAGGCCAATAGCCCCAAATGTCAAGAGCTAGGGTGGGCCTGCACACCCTTGGCAGTAGAAACGTATGGCAACTGGGGTGAGGTTGCTCAAGGAACATTCTCCAGGCTTGCATCCCACCTTGCCATCAGCCAGTCCAGGCCAAAGGCATTAGTGGTGGCAGACATATATGGCAGGCTTAACCTCCATTTGGTGAAGTCCATTGCTAGTAGGGCACTCCTGGCGAGAGAACTTCATCCATCCTGACTGTGTATGTAGGAAATAGTAGTTGCATGTTTTTCAAGTGGTGTATACATGTTGTAATATATCAATTTCTATACAAAAAATACACAGCCAAATTGTTACAAACTGTCCCAGATATGATACGCGCAACATCCTGAGACAAGTATGTCGAGCATATTTGGAGCATGGTATGATAGCAAGCCACAATCTGGCCCAGATCATTTTGACAGCCACCATCAGATATGGCGCTACATTCTGCTGCATAAAGGCAACAATATGTAGCAGACTTTTTGACATAAGAACTTCAGATTTAATACATATATGGGACCAGTCCTGCGAAATTTTAGATTAGCGTTTTATTTAATTCTTTGATTGTATATTGCAATTGCATAGGATCGTCGGGTTTTGTAATATGAGAAGTGACTGGAGAAAATAGCCCAAGAGAACCTTCAATCCAGAAGCGGCTCTCAGGTAGGCCCCATGGTCTTCCACCAGTTCTTCTGAGACAGTACGGCAGAAGGGAGTTCTAATTAGTGCATACCTATCTGTCCAACGTCTTCCCATGGTAGGTAGCTCGAAGAAGATCAAGTTAACGCGTAAGTAATATTATAAATGGCGAACCTTGCAATAGGGCTACAGGTCGTAGTTGTGGCTGCAACAGTCTTGCCGGGAGTGTTCCTGAAAACTAACGTGGTAAGGATTTAGCGTTCTTTGTTCGAATTAATGCACGCATTAGGGCTGTACACGACATAATGCTCAAACAGAAAAGTGTCTGGAATACTAAGTAACATGGACTGCGGAACAAGCTCCCTTTGCTGGAAAAGAAGAAACTACACACCTCATCCTTCATGACATGGTGAAATTTGGTCCATGTTTCTGCTTTCTTAGTTAAGAGGTGAATATTTTTCTGGTTTGATTTTGAGCATCATCTTATCCTTCAAGGTTGGAGTCCTTCAACTCCAGTGTAAGGAACAGACTTGCCTCTAGCCAAATGGTTCTGTATTTTGCAGTATTTGTCATGGTGGCAATACAAGTGAAAGGTATGTTGCCTGCCCTGCTTTTTATAGTGTTTCAAACATCTGGTGATCATATTTAGGTGTGGTGGTGCTCTAAAAGAACTGTCGTTCCATTGGTACAACACATGGTATGCTGTATCTCTGTGTACATGTTGATTCTGTTTGAGTACGTATGTGTATGTTTGCATGTGTGTGAGTATTTGTATACATTTTTGTGAGTGTTTTTGAGTGTGAGTGTGAGTGTTGTTCACATACATGATGTGTGAATGGTTTAAGTGTGTGTGAGTACATTGTATTTGAGGATACGAGTGTGTATCTGAGTTTGTGTGTTCAAGTACATTGTGTTTGAGTGTGCGTGTGTTTGTTTGAGGGTGTGTTTTAAGTGTGCGTGTGTTTGAGTGTGTATATATATGTGAGTGTATATGTTTGAGTGTATGTTTGTTTTGGAGTGTTTGAGACATTGTGTTTGAGTTGTGTACAGTGTATGTGTGTCGGGTGTGTGTTTGAGTTGTGTACAGTGTGTATGTGTGTCGGGTGTGTGTTTGAGTTGTGTACAGTGTATGTGTGTCGGGTGTGTGTTTGAGTTGTGTACAGTGTATGTGTGTCGGGTGTGTGTTTGAGTTGTGTACAGTGTATGTGTGTCGGGTGTGTGTTTGAGTTGTGTACAGTGTATGTGTGTCGGGTGTGTGTTTGAGTTGTGTACAGTGTATGTGTGTCGGGTGTGTGTTTGAGTTGTGTACAGTGTATGTGTGTCGGGTGTGTGTTTGAGTTGTGTACAGTGCATGTGTGTCGGGTGTGTGTTTGAGTTGTGTACAGTGTATGTGTGTCGGGTGTGTGTTTGAGTTGTGTACAGTGTATGTGTGTCGGGTGTGTGTTTGAGTTGTGTACAGTGTATGTGTGTCGGGTGTGTGTTTGAGTTGTGTACAGTGTATGTGTGTCGGGTGTGTGTTTGAGTTGTGTACAGTGTATGTGTGTCGGGTGTGTGTTTGAGTTGTGTACAGTGTAGATGTGTCGGGTGTGTGTTTGAGTTGTGTACAGTGTATGTGTGTCGGGTGTGTGTTTGAGTTGTGTACAGTGTATGTGTGTCGGGTGTGTGTTTGAGTTGTGTACAGTGTATGTGTGTCGGGTGTGTGTTTGAGTTGTGTACAGTGTATGTGTGTCGGGTGTGTGTTTGAGTTGTGTACAGTGTATGTGTGTCGGGTGTGTGTTTGAGTTGTGTACAGTGTATGTGTGTCGGGTGTGTGTTTGAGTTGTGTACAGTGTATGTGTGTCGGGTGTGTGTTTGAGTTGTGTACAGTGTATGTGTGTCGGGTGTGTGTTTGAGTTGTGTACAGTGTATGTGTGTCGGGTGTGTGTTTGAGTTGTGTACAGTGTATGTGTGTCGGGTGTGTGTTTGAGTTGTGTACAGTGTATGTGTGTCGGGTGTGTGTTTGAGTTGTGTACAGTGTATGTGTGTCGGGTGTGTGTTTGAGTTGTGTACAGTGTATGTGTGTCGGGTGTGTGTTTGAGTTGTGTACAGTGTATGTGTGTCGGGTGTGTGTTGGTATGAGTGTATATATGCATGTGTGCGTATGTGAATGAATGTGACTGTCCACTCTTCTGCAGGCAATTCATGAATGCAATGCTGCTTTGAGACTGGCATAATTCTGAAATATTGACCATGAAATTATTCAGAAGACACACACTTGATGATTGGAACAACACTGTATTGCTTTTTAAAATATGTATTCATGTATACTGCACACTTTAATAATAGATTTCCGATAATATTTTTAGCGATGACGGTTCAGTATAACATGAATATGAATACTATTGTCTGCACCTTTATAAACAATACCTTACAAGGGAAACCTCATTTCTGGCACGGTATGTCATCAGTCTGTTCCAAATACGCACACATGCATATTTATTCACGGCTGTTTCGAGATGGACATTAGGTTGTTAATTAGAAAACGTATGTATATTACGGTACAATTCTTATCCGGGTCTCATAGGAGCTCATTAAAATGTGGTCAATGTTCTAATCCCTATTTTGTGAAGATGCCTTTACCATAAAATACCAATATATTTTTTAACTGTTCTATATTCAGTTCGGCACTACAAAACGTCAATGCGCACTATTGAGGGATGTTTCTTATTAGCCCACTAAAGTCGCGCATCTCACGGTTTCTTTGTTTTTGTTTTGGCATTCCTGAAGCACTCGAACGGCAAGCCGTTTTTCTCGAGAAAATGCCTGAGAAAAGGGTGTGAAATGCACCTTGTTGTAAAGATAGATCATTGCCCGTTTTAAACATGCCTAGCTTATGTGCAGACGTATTTTCTGAAGCGAGAACAAAACCCTTTACCCTGGACTAGCTAATCATGAATAAAACGGTATCACGTGCGCTCATGCTGCAATAGAAGCGGATGGAAATTTCTTCATGTCAAGTGCAGTACAGTAAGTAGGGTATACCGGGCCTTTTATGCGGACAATATTATGTCTCCAAGCAATCTAGAGACAATCTACAGCTGTGCTAGCCTACTTTCTCTGTGGAACTACTGCTTCCCGCTAATTTCTACAAAACGAAGGCTTGAAAAGGAGGTTGGGAGGATAGAAAGTGTTAATGGGAGGAGGAAGGTGCTAATCCTTTCATCCCCATGCAGGGCACTATAATATACAGTTCAGCATAGTAAGCCCCGCCCCTCTGGCGATAACGTGTTCCCCTGCTGCCACGCCCACCTCAGTTTTCACCCTCTACATGTTGGGGAGTCAGGCATACCTGCTAATTCAAGATGTGTTTGGCGAGCTCTACAGGTTTATTTTGACCTTTTCCTGCAATGAGACACAGCTATAGCCTATCTACACAATACAAGTGAGTGGAGCAAGTCATGTGACTAGAGCTTGTGATGATGTATTGTTGATTGTACATGTGTTGTTTTCATGGTTATGATGCTGTCATCTAATATAATGTAGTGGTCTCAAAGGTCAAACTATGCGGCCACTCTCCATGCAGCACACCACTGACACAACTCAGCACAAGGCCTCATCACATTTTCCATCCAGCCAGGTGGTGAACCAACCTAGCTATATGAACATGGTCCCCTCTAGATACTAACAGCCAGACTATCATGTGAGCAGCTTCATTGTCATGGCTACAAATTGTAATGACTCTTCTCTTGTACAGATTGGCTCCACCCACTTGCACCTCTACCCCTGTCACTAAGCTACCATTTGTTCTTTTGCCTCAGGAACAATTCATTCCATGCAGGCACTGTCTCTTGACCTCCTCTCTTCCACCGCTAATTAGAATGTTGAACCACACACAGCATGCAAAAAAATAATAATCAAGGCTAAAGTTGTATTTATGCATGCTACGTCAGATATGGCTACGTACTTCAGTTTACTGCCACAGGGATACAATTAAAGCTCCAATGTTGTTGTCCAAGCTGTTTAATTGAGAGATCACAGTAATCCATCACCCCTTTTTGACGTGTGCATGATCGACCATCTACATACAACGATACATGCATTGCAATCGGACCGCCGCCATGCTTGTAGTATACATAAATTGGTCGTATTCAGCGCCTAGGTACGACTCACAGAAAATAAGTCTGCTAACAAAAACAACCAAATCGCATACAACCAGCACTTCTGTATACGTTTATACACGTTTTTGTAACTCATGTCAGGCAAATTAACGAAAAAAAGCTTTTTGAAACCAACCACACTAAATGGAGCGCTATTAGTCACGGGCTCGTATCATGGCGTATGTTAGCATTAAGAAGATAAAATTTATATCATTGTAGTTCTCGAAGGGTGTATAACACAGATATTCACCTGTACTGCGCTTACTTTGAACGGATTACAAAAGATAAGCCGAATTCCAATGCCATGCGATAATGAGGGTCTAGATACTTGTTACGTACGAAATTATGGGGACGAGACCTAATGTCCATTTTTTTCAATGCAATGAAACACCCGTGATTAGCGTATGGTACAACATACCTTTAACGTAGGATTTCCCCACATAGTATGGAGCAGACTGTGTCAACATTATTAAATTTATATGTTGCCTATAGCGTATATTATGCGTACATGTTTGGCCCAGTAACTGCAATTTGGCTGTGTAATAATAATAACAATAATTTCCGCGCGCGCTGTTGGGCAGTGCTACTTTGAGTCTCATCTGCTTACTATCCTCGTTCCTTGGACCAAACTCTTGCTTCTACCATTGGTACGTGTAGGCTGGCCACCTCACGCTACTTGCCATCTTTGGCCGAAGCCACGATGTATGTGCAGAGTGCGCTCCTTTTGGAAAACGTCTTTCAGGATGGCTGGACTTTGCGTTTGGGTGACGGGGCTGAGGAGTTGACTCCGGGAGTGGCCACGAAAAGGGAGGAATCCCCTCTACCGATTAGGGCTACGCAAGGGGGAACTGGACTCCAAGGCTGTCTCCGAAGACCACGTGTATCTCTTAAAAAAAACCACCGAAGTCGGACGAGACTAGACCTGGCGCTTTGTCGAGGCATCTGATGGTGCAGTGGGAGGGTGAAAGACGGCTTCCTTTTTGAGTGTATTGTGTATGTATAGCTGGTTATATATATAATGTAGGCCTACAGTAGTGTATAATACTCGTATGTAATGTATATTTGACAATTTTAATACTGTTTATTAAAACACTACAACTAATTAAAAGTCACAAGATGTAGTTGGTGAGACACATCTGGCCAAAATTGCCCTGGCATTCTGCCTCATAAGGATGAGGCTAAGGCGACTGTAGATGGTTGATGTAACCTCAATAAGAGGTCGACATAGCTGCCCCCAAACACTTCCACAACTAAGTGATGCATGACCATCCTCTAAGGGCACATGCCTCGTCATTTGCAGAGTGCTTGAATTCCTCTCCCATCACAGCTGCATGACCACATCGCTTCTTGTAAAAATTGCAAATTTAGCGGAATGATCGATCACCTTTATGTCAAATGCAGCTGGGCGGGAGAGGGACCAGTTTGGCACTAGGATGTCTGCTGGTCTAGATTGATCCTTATAGTATAATATGGGCCGAAAACTACGTATAGCTACATCAGCCTACGTGTATGTTTTTATAACTGTTACAATATCTTGTTATAAAAATGCTTCTTGTTTGAATCGCTATATCACCGGAACGGTTAAAGGTATGAACTTCCTATTTTCAGCACTACATACTATACCATTTCTCTATGGTACATTACAGTATGGAATCTTGCACGTGCTCCTCGCTAATATTGCAACATTCGATACCGCACCTGGTTCAAACCCGCCATAACTTTAGTACATGTAGGTACTTTGATAAATCGCATATTATTAAGTGGGTCCGTAAATTGATGATCTAAAACTACGTCGAAAACTGGACACGTATTTCGTAAAGTTTGAAAAAGGTCTCAAATTAGCTAAGAAACTTGTTCTATTGTCTGCGCGGTTAGTCCGACTACACAGCTTGGTTAAGTGAGCCAATTAGTTGTAGAATGCAACACCATTGCCTAATTTCGAGCTGGTTCCTGATCTATATTTCTTTTGACGCATTCAATTCGTATAGTAGAATTATCTTGACTCTGATTGTTCACAGGATCTATACCGGTATTGTAAATTAGGTATTGGATGATGTCCAAAGGGTGCTTTAACTACCCAGGAGTTTTGTGTTGGTCTGCATGAAAAAACAGCACACAAGCTTATGAAAATGTACATGTATCTTTATATTATAAACTAAGTAGGTTTAATTGGATTCTTTCAAGTTTGTCTAACACATAGCCATTTCTTACAATAAATATTTTGTGACTACCCTATTAATTGCACACCCCATTCTTCGATCAACTAAATTGTAAATGAACATAGAACTATAATTATTCTATTTCTGTCGTTGTAACCGCATTGAAATACGATGATGCCCACGCAGTGTTCTTTTCAAGCCAAGTATTCATGTTTAATTAGATGCGTGTATTCATATGGGCATTACTGATGCGCATTTGCGCAATCAATGAAGTAGTTATTGATCTCAAGAGGCTCATGAATGAATATATGTAAAGAATGTGAGGTCCATTTTCATCGGTCAATGCTCTGTGGCACACTAGCCAAACTGACACTTCCTAATCCATACCAATAAACCTTACATCTAGCTACACTAAACCAAACTAAATATGAGGAATGAAAAAGTGCTTTTTAAAAGGAACTTGATTACATCAAATGAGGTTGAGTACTTGCTAGTGTTAAAATGCTAAACCATACAGTATAATTATTCAAATAGCATTATACAGAAAGTCAAAAATTGAAGGAAAAAAAACAGCATTCTGTTCTAAATTGCTAAGTGCAAAGAAAAAAAAAACTATGCACATATAACCAGGCACAAGCACGAAAGTGGGATTCTAGATAGCAAAGTTAAAAGTAAGATCAATAAAACAGTACTATGGTTGTGTTCTCTCACCCACCGGATGAACCACAAGATAAGATGGTAAAATTTTGCATAACACTGGCCAGATATTCTGAATTCAGTATTGAAAAAAAAAGTTTTAGAAAAAGAAGATTATTTCCTACGTATACCTCATCAAATAACTACGTTTTGTCAGATATATGGTCTAGCTCTACATGTACTTTGAAGATCTTTGGTATAAAAGAATGTACTCAGCATGGGCATGTAGTTTGTGTGAATCCTTTTACAAAGCCAAAATTCCTAAAGTCATTGCAACCTATTGGAGAACGGATGAAGTTGAAGTAGATGGGGAAAAGTGAACTGAATACATGAATCTAATTGTACATATATTGTATAGGGTCAACTATCGGTAAGGTTTTGAGCTTATCGGTAATTATCAGTAAGTAAACACATATGATCGAAAATTTACTGAAATTACTCTACGCCTATGGAAAAAAAACTTACCGATAAGCTTTCATGCTGAACGGTAATGATTACCACTAAGGTATATAGGCGTGTCCAAAGGGTATCTGTTGGCATCTTAGAATCATTTAATTAATTTGGCATCCGTGATACGATCCAGTAGGTTGTGGCCTCCCTTATTAGTTCCTTGCATGCATTCCTCCATAGCCAGCTGCAAGGTTATTGAATTCAGGCACGTAGCCCCGGGGGGGGGGGGGGGGGAGGGGGGGGGTGCAAACGGGTGCAATCCTCACTGGATGCAAGGTCCACTTGGCAGGCTATGAATATAATTAACTTTATGCAGTGCAATCTTTGAATGAGAACTGCCAGCTGTCTGCATGTATATTGTGCACGTGTGCATGTAAGAGCACTGGTACGATCCAAATGTAGGATTGGAAAGATGGCTACAACGCATCGTGCATTTATCGTATTTGGCGTAAACAGCCCCGTATATCTAGTACCCCATCCCAATAGGCATAAACAGCTCCCTATCTAGTACCCCATCTCAATAGGCTTTAACAGCTCCCTATTTAGTACCCTCCTAGTATAACTCTTCAAATTTTAGCAACACTACATAAACTGTTACCAGTGCATCCCACAGGTCATATGCTATGTGGGCAGATTTTTGATGTGGGAGAAACGATTGACAGTTTGTGGAGCAAATCATATATATGTACATTACTTGAGTGAGATGCAAACATTATTTGATACATGTAATGTACATGCACAAGGTATACTGTACATAATTATAGCACCCAAAGAGTTAAACTACAAAAACACTATGAATTATTCAGTTCCATGCATATGAAAAAAAACTGCCAGATTGCCTGCGAGCGCAGATGATGCTTAGATTCCACTAGTGTATTCCAGTAATCATTTGTTCACATTTGAAAACAAGTCAGAACCAAGCAGATGACAACTGTAACAGGTAGCTTTTTGTATGCAGCACTCTTTAACTCTTTGGCTGCCATAATGATATAATTATGTACATGGTATACCTTGTGCATGTACATTACATGTATCAAATAATGTTTGCATGTCACTCAAGTACTGTACATGTATATGATTTGCTCCATAAACTGTCAATTGCTGATAACTACTTGCGTTAGTTTCTCCCACATCAAAAACGTGCTGTGGGATGCACTGGTATCAGTTTGTGTAGTGTTGCTGAAATTTGAAGAGTTGTACTACTTGCTATAATTAGTTTATGCATGTACCATATTCCTCCTCCTACTTAACTCATTGTACCAATCTTCAAGAACAGAATGGAGTTATTGTTGTACATCCATTTACATGTACATGTATGTCCTGATATCATGGACATTAGACTGTGATATATAAATATGCCCTTGGCACCCAAAGGGCTAAATAAATCGAATATAGGAAGGAATGCCGGACTGAATTTTTTGCTATTGAGATGGGTTACTAGATAGGGAGCTGTTTACGCCTATTGGGATGGGGACTAGATAGGGAGCTGCGCTCATGTTGACGCCAAATATGACACATGCATGATGCCTTATAGCCATCTTTCCGATCCTACATTTGGATCGTACCTATGTGTAGATTGCACTGCAATAAACAATCAAGTGAATATTCATAGCCTGCCAAGTGGACCTTGCATCCAGTGGGGGGGTGCAATTGCACCCGTTTGCACCCCCCTGGCTACGGGCCTGAGTACATCCCACAGGTCATATGCTAGGTGATGTGGGAGAAACTAACGCATCAGCAATTGACAGTTTATGGAGCAAATCATATACATGTACAGTACTTGAGTGACATGCAAACATTATTTGATACATGTAATGTACATGCACAAGGTATGTACCATGTACATAATTATATCATTATTATGCACATCTGGCACCAATAAGTAAAAGATTGCTCCATACAAATGATGCCTGTTACAGTTGTCGTCGTCATGGTTCTGACTCGTATCAAATGTGAACAAATTATTCCTGGAATGCAATAGTGGAATCTAAGAATCATCTGTGCTCACAGGCAATCTGGCAGTATATGCATGGAACTGAATAATTCATAGTGTTTTTGTATTTTATCTCTTTGGGTGTTACAATTATGTACATGGTAGACCTTGTGCATGTACATTACATGTATCAAATAATATTTGCATGTCACTCAAGTACTTTACATGCATATGATTTGCTCCACAAACTGTCAATTGCTGATAACAACTTGCGTTAGTTTCTCCCACATCAATAATCTGCACACATAACATACGAACTGTGGGATGGACTGGTAACAGCCGGTTTATGTAGTGTTGCTGATGCTGAAGTTTCAGTGAAGAGTTGTACTACTTGCTATAATTAGTTTATGCATGTACCATATTCTACCTCCTACTTAACTCATTGTACCCATCTTCAATAACAGAATGGAGTTATTATTGTACATCCATCATGGACATTGGGCTGTAATACATGTATGATATGCCCTTGGTACCCAAGCTGTTATGCATCAAACAAGTGTTGCCTCTGAGCCCCAGACCCTGATTTTGGAGCACTGCCCCCAAGCTGGGCGTTAGGGGTGCACCTTCCCCGGAGCTTTCTCAATTTCATACAAAGCCTGCATCTGGCTGTGTGGGCCCTACCATGCATACAATTATTATCCAGGCTACACCACTGGTTGAGTCCACTTATAGCCTGCTTTGCCCCCCCCCCCCCACCCCCCACCCCCCACCTCCCCCCACCACACCCTGGCCGGCATGCGGAGGATCGAGCTTGGATAGATAGGCATGTATGTTGTATACAAAAATATGGCTGTTTGGTACATGGTTAGAACGGAGTAGATGTGCAAATGAGGTTATCGGTTAATGAGGCAAAAAACCATTTTTAAAATGACAACATCTCCACCGTAAATCCTAATTATGAACTTACCGCAAGCACCGTGGTACACTCAGATATTGATCATAGATGTACATCGTGATACCAGTTGTACTCGTTTTAGTAAAATTGGCATTGCGATGAGGGGCGAGGCAATTCAGATATACATGTACGCCTTTGCATTGGCAATAACAGGTATGTGATGTAAGAGCTGTGCATGTGCACGAAGATCAAATTTGGTAGCGTGCATTGAACTGTACAGTATTTCATAACACGAAGAAAGTTCAAACTACAGCGAACTCTATGGGGACGAACTGCGCGTACTCTATATTGCCCAATAGGATCGATGTGCATGCTTATATTTACATTGAATGCTTATATTTACATGCGTAGATCGACAGTGCATGTGGTCGCGCGCAATTAGCTACCCCGGTATACAATGTAGCAGAGCTGTACGTGTAGTCTACGCTGGAGCGCATTTTTGCATGGCCACTGTACGAGAAGTTACTCATCGTCGATGGTACATAGTAGCCATGGAGGAGAGAGAGCTATAGGCTATAGCCATACATGTGTACATGTATATGGAAGGGCGGTGAAACAAGAATGCTACTTAACACATTTAAAGTTTCACACTGTTCCTTACATGGTATTGTTTTGATTGCAAGCAGACATACTTGCGCGTGCTTACAACTTAGGCCTGTTGTTTGTTGATACATGTCAGTGGCGGCGGAAGGGGGGGGGGGGGGGGGGGGCTGGGGGGCTTTAGCCCCTCCAATCGTGACGAAGGGGGGGCTGAGCCCCTCCAATCATAAAAAGGACAACTTAGATCCTGACAAGTACAGAATTAGAGTTGTAGCCATTTAGTAGCGTTATAAAATGTAGTATGCCTCGCTTAGATCATGTAGTACGTATACAGCGGGAGATTTATTCATTGCGGATTGCGCGGATTGCTAATCAGTTGTCTGCTACATGTGTATGAATGATACTATAGAAGGGCGGGGGGCTTTAAATCTCCCTAGATATACAGTAATGTGCTGCACGATGGCCAACAGTGGTGGCGCATGCAGACACCTCAAGTCTCACGCCTTAAGCGTGAGTCTCACGCATAAGAGTCCAATCTCAAGCTCTCACGCACAGCCCATTTGATCTCACGCATTCGTGAGATCAAATGATATCCCTATCACTAATATTAATGAATTAATCGCGACCGAAGGTGTGGTATCGCGATCCGGCGTAAATTGCATGCACGTGCACGCAAATGAATGGTTGAAGAGAATGATGAATTTATATATATAGTGTCCGACAAAGAGGAGGCCTGGACCATCAAAAAAGCGAGCTAAGTATGCAACATGCAGCTGCAGGTGCTGGAAATTATCATACTAAATTTTGGTTCCATCGTGAGTGATTTGGCCATTTATCGTCGCTTGAGATCAGAGACAATCCGTTTGCGTTTCAATGTACTTTGCGTCTTCGCCAGATAAGTTGTAGACGTATTGGTAAAGCTGATGTAGAACGGCATATCAGCACGCCCATGCATGTCTCAAATGTTAAGGCTACAAAATCAACTGCAACCTGGGAGTATAATAAAACACATTGAAGGAAATAGAGTAATTACTGTTTGTATTGCGTGTTTATAAGCCCTACACCTAGTGTCGTACCTAATCGTGTAAAACGTACGGTACCGCGTAGCGTTTGGCTATATGAGACTAGCGCGAGATAAAAAAGAAAATTCTGATGATGTGAAATGATCTTAACATGCTACATTATATATTAATCTCACGACTAGAACTGCTAATCTCACGCTTAATAACCCACTGCCTCACGCTTACAAAAAAAACACCTTGAGATCTATACGCATCAGTGATCACACACGACTTATCGTATGTGATGTGCATCTAAACGAATTGGAGGCATGAAGAGAAGGCACATAGGTTTGAGCGAAGCGTGGATAAGGCAAAAGAAGCAGGATTGTGGTGAACCAGCTGATGATGCTGGGGCAAGTAGCACGAGTTTGAGAGAGCTAAATTCTGCTCCATCCGATACATATGTATGAATTTCATTGTCTCTAATTTAAACAGCGCCCCCCCAATAATTTTGCCCTTCCGCCGCCGCATATGCTGTCGTGAACCTTTGAATGCGTACTCAGTTCAATTGTAATGCATTTGCCAACATACCTCTGTATCGAGTCACAAACAAAGAGACATAACAATGGTGGCTATTACGTAAGTGGAAAAATCGCACCTCACGTATATGTATGTGGAAAAATAATATGATTCATCTGGAAGTAAAATAAACTCTTGGTGATCTTAGCCGACCCTATCGATCGCTACCGCGACCCCCAATGCATGAAATTCGCGCCGGCTTAATTTGTATATATTTATACAAACGTAGCCAGCGATTCATAGTGAACGCATTAAGTGGGCAATCGATAGGGCCGCTAAGATCACCAAGAGTTTATTTTACTTCCAGATGAATCATATTATTTTTCCACATACGTGAGGCGCCACATACGTGAGTCCCTACTGTACATGGATTATAGGCATCATGCACATTCATGCTTCTGAGAGTGAATTAAATATAGGCACTATTTCCTGTTACCGGCACAAAGTTGGAATTTTGATATATACATGTAGTAAGATATAGTCTTTACAGTAGCAGCATCCATTCTATGCCCAAAGACCTGGTAGCGCCATGTTCTACTTCCAAAGACATGGTAGCGCCATGTTGATTGGTGTTCAGTTTATATGAAAATGAAAAACCCTATATCGATCTCTCGAGTGTACAGAGCTATGCTGCCGAATGAAAATATTTTACGTGCGTGGGATTTAAGATTATCATTTTCAAGTAGACTTAGGGGGATACTGAGGGTTGGAAATCAAACCTCAGCATACCACTTGTACCACGTGCACCGTACCTAATGCAGTCCCTAGTAGCACACATTTTCCACCACATAAGATGACTACATGCACTCATTACCTTACATTAGTTACAAGGAATGGACTTCAAATTTGGCATTAAGACCAGAGGATTGAGATTACAAATAATTAACACATTCCCACTGATAACCCAGCTGTAGCCCAACCTAAGCTGATAAGGGCTTACCTGCCTAGCAACCTGTGTATATATAGACCTGGTCCGCTGCCGTTGGCGCCACGTAGCGCCCGCCACCAGCCACACCCCGCCCTCCTGCAAAGTCTGTCGCTGTTAACCCGGTCTAAACGTCGTGCGTTTAAACCGTACTTACCCTGAATTCTTTACGTCCTGTTTTGAATTCCCTGGGATCACAATGTACCCCTGGGCCTGGGGGTTCGCAGAAGTGCCAGGTGCGGTCCCGGCCCGCCGCCAAAGTATGGAGGCAGGTCCCCCACCCTTCTCCCCTCGGGGGAGGGGGTTGAGCTTTTGGGGACACTGGCAGCAACTGCAAGTTCCGGCCCAAACAGAGAGGGACCTCTCCTAGCCCAGTTTTTGCTAGTTTTGAAGGGATCGTGTCATCTGTTACAGTTTATTTATCTTATAATAGTTTAAAGGAATATTTTTATTATAAGCCGGTTTATTCTGTGTAAACTGTATGCAACAGAAATGCTACACATCTATAGCATTGTGATTTATATATGATAATGATTTTACATGTATTTCTTAATAATAAAAATGAAACGTTACAATAAAACAATACAACAAATAATGATTATATAATTTAATCCTTAGCTCCATCTGTTACAAAAACTACAGCAGATACACCATAGGTTTACATGTACTGGGATTAGTTATTGTGCGAATGACTACGGTATTCATTACATGATTGTAAACTTACAAGTATGGTCTGGGGAGACATTACCATGTGACTAGTATTTGTTACTAACATGCAGTTAATAAATATTAACTGCAATATTTAAAGCTTCTGCAGGAATGACTGACTAAAATGGCTGATAACCACAGTACCAAAACTTGAAGTGTTGTACATACTACCCCATTTTGTACATTTTGATTAATATCTGCTTGATTTTAATCTTTTGTGACTAACGCCTGACATAACCTTAGCAATGATGTGGGAGGTATCTGATCTTATGGTGTGCCATTCACATCAATTATGTAAATCAACTTTTGCTTCCTTCTGGTGCCATGCAATTGCTCTAGAAACACATACCAATGGGACAATTATAGGTTATCGATGTATTGTCTAATTTTAAATTATCAAAAAAAAGGTGGCCACCCAGCTATGTTGACTTTAGACTAAATGAGGTTATATCAACCGTTGCCTTAGCCTCATCTTCATGAGGCAGAATGCCAGGGCAATTTTGGCCAGATGTGTCCCACCAACCACATCTTGTGACTTTTAGTCATAGTCCTTTTTATAAATAGTTATGAGTATGTAACTACTGTATTACATATTTGTAGTATGAGTTAATCATTATTTTGGTCAAGATTGCTGCCTTTTGTATAACCCTAAGTGAGGTCATAGGTGTGCTGCCCTGAAATCTACTGCTATAATTCATACACAACTAGTATTTCTTTGGTTTCTTCTGGGCTTATTGATGCATACATGTGTTCATAAGTCCTTAATTATCTGTATTTATTTATTTTGACTGAAATCATTTTATGGTGTAACTTGATTACTTCTTTTTATTCCATAGACCCAATCACTTTCACTGAGGCACAACAATCATCGTAAGTTTTATTGCAGAAATATTTATTAACATGTCTGTTGGGTATTTCAAAGAATTCACACACGCAGCTATAATTAACCAGTGTAAACAATATGATACAAGAAAGCCATGCCTCCAAAAAGATGCATATACATCATGCTCTGTTGCATAATATCAGTATTATCTATTATTTGATTTGTGTAAAATTAGGTGAATGTATGTGTTTGCTGCTTGAGCAATACCAAAGCACACAATGTCATGCTTGGCATCTAAAAAGTAAATTTAAAATGCTAGTATACATATATTTGGCATACATTTGTGAATACTTTGTCATTACATTCTTTAATTATGAATAGAAAATGTATGACAGTTCCAAGTTCATCACCTTGCAGCAGTGGTCTTGAGAAGCAGCGACCTAATTACTACCTTTTCCAGACACTTCCAAATAATGGCTTTTATGTGACTGATGCATTGATAACTATCATCCAATCCTATAAAGACACTGTTGATGTCACATTGGATTGCCCACAGCTAATAAAAAGCTTCCTTTGTGCAGCACTGTATGCCCCCTGCAACAATGTAACAGGGCAACCACTTGTAATGTGTCCAGCTAGTTGTCAGGTGCTCATAAGTGTTTTCAATGGATCTCAATGCCAATATGCATTGACACTACTAAAAATGAGTTCTAATGACCAAAACCTCTTAAGTATGATTCTAAATAATGTCAATTGTACTGTTCCTGAAACATACTTCTTTGGTAATACAAGCTTGGGGTTCTCAAATAACACTTGTTACAGTCTCATTGATGTTGATGACACATCAACAGGTGAGTGAAGCATAACTGTGTAAGTGCCTGTCAGAATCTGCATTCACAATTAACACACATGTGTATGTATATGTTGCATTCAACCTGCTTATCCTACAGTTGTTGCCTCAAATAACATATAATATAAAGCAGTGTGATTTCAAATATGCATAATTTTACAATTTGCCATCATCACACATCACGTACACACTTATGATTTACTAGTTTAATCCTAGTGTTCACTGAAAACATTTTGACTAGACCACTCCTATAGGTGTAATGATTGATTACATGCATGCACCCCACATTGGCAGTAATAATCACCTCTGAATGGTTCATTCTGTCATTTATAAATAATAGTTATACTTATTGCTTTCAATTATGCAGCTTCCAACACTTCAGCTGAATCTGAATTACTCATCAGAATCGTGGAAATTATAGTACCAATTTTTGGAACTATAGTTATTTTGTTTCTACTACTACTATTACTACTGAAAATTTATCGTTTTAAAAAAGGGAGAAAAGATGTTAGGTAAGGTATATTGTTAGATGTACAATGTATGGTGCACCCGCATGAACACGTATATCCATTCATAAGGTAATGTCCGACTGCAACTTTCAAAATTGACTATGAAATTTATCGTATTTTGTGAATTGATTTTTAATTAATACCTACACCAAATTAAATTTATTTTCTCAAAGGAAAATGAGTGCTCACTATGTTGAATACAGCAAAGAAAAGACCATGGGAAAAAGTAAGTTGCTTCCTATTATGCATGTAAGTTATCTCAATTATGTGCTCCTTTGGCATAGATATGGTTATACAGATAAATGAAGATGAACTTTGTCACTACAAGGATATGTTCAAGGATTCATTAATTATGTACACACAGCTGCAGATTGATATGATTCCTATTGGAATGGGTATGTACGTACATGAGCTTCTTCACATTCAATATTATTATTTCAAATCCATAATGTGTACATAGGAGCCTTTGGCAAAGTGTACAAGGGTGTACTCGTAAGAACAGGATGTACATTGGAAGATGTTGCCATCAAAACAGTAAAGAGTTAAGTGGTCTGGCATTGCTGCCATCCATATAATGGTTGCCACCAAATCCCCCCACACACACACACACAGTGCATGCACACTAAATACAATAACACTACAAATACTTTTGTGTACACCTGTGTCAAAATACCTGTTTTGATGCTCTTGAAGAATTGCATCTAATTTTTTCATGTGATCCATGCATTAAGAAATGTGAAAATGTTGTGGTGATGCAATGCTCGTGCACAAGTGTTTTAGATTTGTATTTTGAATGTGCTACTTATATGTGGCTTTACAGACATCACTTCAGATGCTGACATTAGAAGTTTCTTTGCTGAAAGTGCTACAATGGCAACTTTTCAACATCCAAATATTCTAGGATTGTTGGGAGTGTGTTTTGATTCACCGGATGGTACTCCATTAATGGTATTGCCTTTTATGGTGAATGGGAATTTAAAGACCTACCTAATAAAGTCTCGAAATCCATCATTAGTACAGCCTGACATCTTTCCCAATGTAAGTGTGCATTTCACAAAGTTATGCATGTTTTAAAAAGGTAGAGCTGTGACCTTAAAAAGGTACTGCTATGACAAAATAAATTAAAAGCATGGCCAACCACAATTATATGATTTCTAGTTTATATTTACATTACTACTTTAGTATCAATTAAATAGCTCATTATATACACAGGGCCTAGGACTTGCTGTTATGACAAGAATGTGTGGAGATATTGCACGAGGAATGTGCTACTTAGCGGACAAAAGATTTGTGCACAGGGATCTTGCTGCAAGAAATTGCTTGTAATTTCACAGAACCTTGATATGTGTGGTACATTTTGCCTTGTGTGAATGAAAAAAAGTGTCCATTGCACTACAGCATGGCAATGCTGCCTTTGTATTGGGCACCACAATTAGTGTGTAGTGAATATAGTCCATGCATCCCTGTGTACCTGTGTTCTTTCTGTATTGTTAAAACCATAAGTATTTTTTTTACACTGTAGTATCATTAAAAATAAATTAAGTACTCGATTGAACGTACATGTATATTCAAAGACTTGTCTGATGTATCCATATGATATTGTTATGTAGTAGATTGGACTGTGATTAGTGCCACTGAATATTGTAACATTGAATCAAAGTACTTTTACTTACACCTTTATCCACTTAGGTTAGATCACAACCTCAATGTGAGAATTGGAGATTTTGGACTTACACGTGATACGTACCTGACTAACTACTACAAAGCTTCAGCTCACACTGCTCTGCCTGTGAAATGGATGCCTCCGGAAATGTTGCGTGATGGAATCAGCAATGAAATGACTGATGTTGTGAGTTTCTAAATGTAACCACCATATAAAGATCTACTGATTTTTCCTTTAAGTGGGCATATGGCGTGACTTGTTGGGAAGTATTTAGCTTAGGAGCTACTCCATATCCTGGTGTGGACAATCATCTGATGCTGGAGCATTTGATGAAAGGATTGAGATTGTCCAAGCCAGCATTATGCACTGAAGAAATGTGAGAATAAATGTCTGTTACAGTAAAAAATAAATTTTATGTGATTCATTCCTTCATTCAGATATCAAATACTCCAACAATGCTGGTGTGATAACCCAGATAGCCGTCCACATTTTTCTAACATTCTGTCTGGAATGAATGACTTCTTAGACACTCCGTATTATGTTTGATTGCAATACTTTTATTTGTTTGTATCATCAAGTAAAATTCTTGAAGGCAACAATAGACAATGAAAATGAACTAGGCTAGCGTCGTAATGTGTTAAGGTGTGTAACCGGTTATCTGGTTATTCGGGTTATTCGGATATTCGCAAAAACCTATCCGTTCGAATAGTAATTTAGCATTACTCGGAAAAATCGATCATTGGATTTGTTCTATTCGAAATTAAATAACCGGTTTGTGAATCTCCATTCGGAGTTACTTAGGTATTCGTCGTCCGCATCGACAATTCGAACATTATTCGAATATCTTTTTATGACGATATCCGGATACGCGTTACAAGTACAATAATAATTACTTCTGATTTGAAACGTAACGTCACTATACTATACGTAGGGACGCAGTTTACATGTACCATAGATTTAAGTATTAATTCTTCATGCAATCTATGTATGTACGGGCCGTAATTCGTACTAGCCATCAGATCTCCCAGCTACAAATCAAAGTTAGTTTGCTTAGTACATTATATTTCGAACTAGCTGGTTTCTTGCATCTATATATCTCTGTGAGCTGATATTGCCGCGACCGCATTTAGGCCTACTTAGTTACTAGTATTTGCTATGGTGAAAAGATCTTGCTCATTGACAAGCAATTTCTTCATGTTCATATTCAAGATGTGACGTATGATATTGATGTTTACTTCCTGAGAAGCTTCAGAAATAAAAAGTTCCTGTTTTAATTAAACATATAAGTAATAGTGTAAGCAAATCCCATAACAGGTATACATGTACCTGCATGCAGGTGGTGATGTGATTTAGGCTTTGCTTTTCCACATGAAATTTTGGCATCCGACTTTTTATTTTATATCATGGTAAGCAATATAATTATTATTATGTTCGTTCAAGTTTGGCATATTCACAATAATATAGTACACTTACATGTAGATGTACTAGGATAGTTTTAATATGAACCATATCCATGAAAACCCATATTTTTAATTTGAGATATATATATGTTTTAAAACGATAACAGTGAGTCTCTTCCTTGCGTCTTCCTTTCCTTTCAGGCCTGCTTTCCTACGTACTTATTCAAGGTACATCGTTCTAGGTACCTATCATTCACCTTGTAATATTTAGAACGCAACAAAATGGTTGTCTTTATGTACAGTCATGCAAGTATTTGTGCATTGCAGTATTGCGGATTGGAGACACTTGTGTACTGTGCTTATAGAACATTCTGGGCTGTTGTGAAGCCCAGGTTTTGGTATTAAGCTACCCGTACAACGTAGTTTGTGGGCCAGGTATCACTATGATTCGACAAGTGGCCTTATAAGTAGTAATGCTATTTTGTATTTTATATTACTCACAGGCAAGGTCTCAAAAGAAATTGAACTGGTTACGGTTTTTGCGTAGTTTATCGAGTTTTCAGTTCTACGCAAAACGCGTTGGCCGTGCACCTTATATATATATTTTTTAAATGTAGACACAGAGCTGCTATTCGTGTAATTAGATTGTTAGTTTGATACTTATCAATTGATTTGACTGAAGGCAGCGCCTAATATGGCAGCTAAGCTTAGAATAGGGTGCATGGGTACCTACAGTATACGCAACTTATAGGTACACATCCAATGATCCTTCCTTCCATAGTTATATACCAATTCCTTCCATAGGTACACATGGACCCTACACACCCATTGCATAGGTACACAACCCTTCCGTAGGTACAAATGTCTTTCATTGGTGCACACATCTATCATATATAGGTATACATATCCCTTCCGTGATAAATTCATGTATATGGAAGAAAAATTTTGAGGTTGAGGAAGTCGGACGGAGAAGCACGGTAACGATCGAAGAGAGAACGCTGTTCGATCTCTACCATGGTTCTCCGTCCGTGCTCCTGCAGCTTTTTACATTAGCTGCATTTGTCATCTGCCCGTGGGTAGCCGTTTCTGCAGCGACTTCCAAATGCCAGCTGCTTTTACGCTTGCAGACCATGGTGACCGACTCCTACAAGCAGTTTCTTCCACGTGGGATAAGGATAAACGGTCTCCACCGTCACTGCCAACCACGCCTTCGTCAAATAGCCGAAAATGAATACCATTTTTGCGTCACGTAATACTCATTTGCAAACTAACAAAAATGGCTACGTGTTTTGGTGTGCCACAGTTGGCTTCATATTTTGTACAGCAAGGTTATCTGTAATACTAGAATCAAACAACACGCGCGTAGACAAAACACATCCTGTGTTATTTTTATGACACGATATCAAATGGCAATGCTAACCTCGTATAGGTAATGATTTTGAGCTTTAAACGCTAAAAACGAATCTCATTCTGTGTTTTACCGCATGCATCGTAAAACCAACTCGGCCAAAGTATTTGTGTTATTGAATTGTATTTACTTTGCTAATTTCAAGAACTTTCGTCTATCAGATATACGTAGAAATTAAAAAATTTTACTTGGATAGGGGCCACTAAACATAAACATCTAATAACAGAGCAAGTTCGTTAACTATTTATTGTTTCTGCTACCGTTTTGCTAGTGATATCAAAGTATTTCTGCCGAGTCAAAATTTTAGTTTATGATTTCAATTGACTGTTAAGAAAAATTCAAGAGAACATTAAAATTCACGTAAAAAGATTTTCCGGCCGACAACTATCACGTTATCCACTGTAGGCTGGGATGTTGCGATTCGTGTCTTAGAAAACTAATGGAGTACTTAAAATCCCCAAATATTTGCACGTATTATGCCGACTGGGGAATTTAAATAATTGGATTGCTGTAATCACAACAATCTTGAACACAGTTCTAAATGGCTGACCAGCTGCACAAAGACTAATGAATCTTCGATGCACGGTCCAGTTATTGAAAACCCCAGTCATAAGCCATAAGTATCAACCTATAGGAACCTGCCCAGCATTAAAAAGTTACCTTCGAGCTGCATTTTCATCCCAGCGTTTTAGAAGTTAAAACGCGGGTCAAGTACAGTGGTTATTAACAAATAACCAGTGTTACTCGACAGCTGCTGTTAATTTTTGGCAAATGTTATGCTGTGGATAGGTATGAAAGTTGTACAAAAGTAGACGTCATACGCTAACGGGAGATTGATAAGTAACGATCCGCATAACGTCATATTAATGATGTAATACGAACATGAATGTTGACTATGTGTCAACACGAAAACAAGATTTTTAACATGAGGCAGCCTTAACTATCCTGAGTGGTGCTCGATATATATCATCCACACGCATGCATTTTGTTAGCTATGGGCACTGCGGAGTTAAAAAAAAAAATGCTCAAGGAGTATAATATAATTATCGTTAGACTTAGAAAGAGAAAAAAAAGTTGCATTTCACAGCTAGTCCTTCATGCCGGCATCACCGTAGCATATTTAATACCGGAGATATTTAGCATTGAAGTGACAAAGTTTTTAGTATAACGGTCTATACGCATAATCGCAATAAAAATGTGACGGTTGAGGAATAACAAAGCATAACCTTGCCATTCGATCTATAAGATGTTAGTAGTAAATAAGTGGTTCTGATTTAGGCTCGATAAGACTTTTAAAAGGCTTACATATATTTTTTTCATCACCTGTAACTTTTCTACCTGTTAACTTGTATAAAAATCGACAAGCATGCATACAATCAATATACATGTACATGTGTATAATAGCATTTTGCATCGTCCACAAACACTGTTAAATAGTCCATGAGGATTTCAATAACTGAAATTGTTTTATCAATTCTTTCTTCTACAAATTCCTCCTTTGTCCAATATGTTACTGTTTGTTTCGGTAACTTGCTTTTAGGGTGTGTAACCTTTTTCATAAATCAAAATCGATTGTTTCGACTATGAAAAAAAGTCCAGTCGATTTTTCAGGTTAATAGCAACTTGAAAATCGGTTATTAGAAATATTAAATCGATTTTGGCGATTAGTGCACCATTAATTTGCCAACGATTACCTAGGTTTTTCGAGGTTTTTCCGATTTTTTATTTTGGCCAGGTAAATCACAGTTTCTCAAGTCTATACACGTATAGCCAGTTTTATTACTTATCAGCCAACATTAAAACAACAGTTACACGTCCCTTATAAGATAGTATCCGTAGAGACTGGGAACGAGGTGCATTCCAATGTGGCGTCACATCCAGGTGGATGGGAATTATAAGTGCTTCAAATATTTTTTCATCAAAGAACACGTTCTTACATGTTGGGTACCTTTCCACGCATATGCCAAAGCCGCCAATCAAGACATGTACGATTTCATAGTGTTATGGCATAGATATTAAATATCTATGGTTCGTCTGGAAAAGAGCCAGTCACCTGTGCTGCTGTGCAAAAGAGTACATATAGCACGTTCGATTAACGCACATGTACTATATCTACTGCAGAGAGCGCGAACGTATTTAAATCGCCGTGCCCACTGGCTGCGCGTATTTACGTTGATTAGACTGAGGGCAGAAATAGTATATTATCTCTGCTGATGGTTACCTTTACTAATTCAGCCGGGTCCCCAGACTAATGTTCATTACATCATGTCCTGTTTATCGATTAATTAACCCTTTGTACTACAGGCGGGAAAAGCGAAGGGCATATAAAAAGGATAATCGATTTCCTACCGATTTCTGCATATGAAGGAAACGAATATCGACTAATCGCGACTAAGAAAAACAGAATCGATTATTTCGACTAAAGGAAATTCTGAAATCGGTAACCTGCTATTCTACTAAATGCATAGTCGACCGAATAGGTAATCGCGAATAATCGGTTAACCTGCAAAACCTGAAAATCGGTTACACACCCTACTTGCTTTAATGATTTATCTTTACAGTGTATTGGTGAAATTCACATACCAAACTGTGTTAACATATGAACCTATAGCTAGCACGGAATTTAAAGTAGTAAATACTCTGGAAGTAGTCTTCATCTAAAGCCGGTACATGTAATTATATTACTGTATAACAGTATAGAAACCATTTGTTTCCCCACTGTCTTTCTTTCTCTCTGTCAATCCTGATGCTTTTCCTTGTGTCGTTTATCTTGCACTCCATTTAGGGTTTCTTCACGTTGGTATTGAATGTGTTTCATTCTACAAGCTCTTTTTTGTCGATTTTATATAATTTTGCTCAGTTCTGTTAATATTTGGTTGACAACCATGACATAATCTTATTTTTCAATACTAGAATTTCTTCTTAAAACAGTAGCTATAAATATGTATAAAGGCCATCACCTGGCTGACTGCTGAATTAACTCACTGCAGTAGACCTACTGCAACTATGGCTGTTGAATGGTTGACTTCAACACTGTAGATAGTATTGCTGGTCGGAATCAGCTCTTTTCTGATTCGTTTTGTGTGGTGAAGGAGTTCTGCAAGAGCCTTGCCTTAATTTGCTGCTTCCTCTTTGGTATTTCAAGTTAATTTCAAGTTAATTTCCTTGGCGATGGCAATGCAACTTCCGCTATAAATAGAGCGGTCATATCGCGCTTTCGGATTGGTCTCGTGTCTCTTGTTCCACTAGAGCTTGCTTCATCAGGAGAAGTGGGATGCCATGCTGCATTGCTTCTGAAAAGAACCCGTGGCGTTAACGGTTTGACGCGGATAACCGGCTCGTCGTACATCAATGACGTCACGTATATAATAATATAATATATATAATACATTTACCAAAGAATCCTAACATTGAATACAATTCCACATTTCGTGTGTTCAAAATTATATGGTTACAAAAGGCGGGACCTCTGACACTATTTTCATCTCCGAAGTTGAATTAATTCGGCCGTAATGATGCTAAGCAGCACTAATGCATATAAAAAACCTTATATAAAAATAAAAACAAATCTAACTTCGAATTAATCTACTATAATGAGCTAATTATAAATCAGAAATGATGTAAGTCTAACTATTTCAGTTGTAAGCCATAAATTAAACCTTAGCCTCAACTGCCATGAAGATAACTGACCCTGAAAATTGAGTCTCAGATAGGAATACCGAGATTTTTTATATTAGTGATCCAAACTCAAAGGTTATGATCTAAGATATTATTATTTTAGATCCTGGTGGATAGTACCTTTGGATGTATCGGTGTTTAGTAATTGGAGCATCGTAGAATTGAAAGTACCCTGCTCTTCATCCAATCTTGACTTTCGATATAGACGAATGAATTATCTAGAGGGGTACTTCATTACCTTGGAAGGGACGATGCGTTTTTAGAGTCAAAAATCGTGGTCAGAAAACTGTATTCGATTTGAACAGCACTTAATTACAAAGTCTGATCTGTTGCTGAGGAAGTCGATAAACAATTAAAAACTGAATACACATGTAGCATACGGAAAAATTTTCTTCTGACGTCTAGGATTTTACCACAAAAAAATATGTAGTATGATGAGCTGGTGCCTTCTAAGGGGAATCCAAAAGAAACCCTTTATTTCACTTGTGTGAGCTGCATGTCAGTCTTCCGATATGTCACTATGATACATGTACATGTACCTTGTTTTGATCCAATTTGTGTCGTTTAATAAAATAATACGGTTACCTGTTGTACGTACGATATTGAAGAGCCTATACCTCACATACACAATGACATGCATGAATATATATCGAGCGTTTAATTGTATACTTGGCATACAGCTATACTTCAATCGGTATCGTACGTGACCGTCTTAAATGACAAAAAATTGTGAACGGAAAATTCAAAACAAACTATTGCATCTATAAGCAGATCTCAGATACGCTTTCACACTCCTAATTACACCCTGATCGAACGCTTAATTAATCACGCATGTGAGATAATGTAATCAGTTATTTCGGCAAGACCCCTGTCACGAAAAATTTGGTCCGGGGAAAAAATCGGTCCGGCCGGACCGATTTTGGCGACCAAAAGTGGTCCGGCCGGACCGAAAATGACGCCAAAATTTGTCCAGGCAAACCAAAACTGGTCCGGGCACATAACACCTTGAACACGTGGAGCATTCGTTTTGAAAATGGCTGATTCAAGTGAAGAGGGAGATGCCAAAAGTGCGGGGGACCTAGTAGAAGAAGCATATGATCATTGAGTACTTGGTAAGAAATGTGTACCCTGTGGGTGCAAGCGTAGCGCGCAAGCGGTGCATACGAAGAAAGGCTCAGAAATTTGTTGTGAAAGGTGGAGAAATGTACGTTAAGAAGAAGAAGAAGTTAGGGGCAAGGTTTGTTCATTTTAATTAATTTGGCTAGTGCACACCTACTGTGTCGTCCGCACGTCATGGGTTGAGCTTAATTATTATAGATAATGGAAATACGATTTGTCGGAGTTAAGAAAGAGCAGCGTCGTATTCTGAAGGCTTGTCATGTGGATCCGATGTCCGGGCACATAGGAGTGAAGCGCACTTTAAACAGGATCAGCGAGCGGTTCATTTGGCCTGGAATGGTCAAAGATGTGAATGATACAGTGAGCGGACATGCAACTTAGATTTTTAGTAATAGAATTCTAGAAAGTCATTTCCCTTAATTTAAATAACCGCAGGTCGCCAAATGTGACATCTGCCAGCATGCAAATCGGAAACACATGCATACAGCCCCAGAACTACACCCGGTTCCAGTGAAGTCACCATGGAATCACATTGGCATTGATTTTGTTGGGCCACTTGTGAAATCTAAGTCAGAAAATCAATACATCCTGACTGTGTGTGACTACTTCTCCAAATGGGTAGAAGCAGTCCCACTTCCATCTAAACATGCAATTGGAGTTGCTAATGCACTCTACAAGGTAGGTCAATGAAGCAACGTTGTCCTATGTGTAATTACATTATAATTGCGTTTACATTGCAACTGAGATATATATGTGCTTATTATTTTAGAAATTAAGTTATGGTACATTAATATAATGCCATGCCCACTCCAGGCCCTTAGCCAGGAGGGGGGGGGGGGGGGGGGGGGGGGGGGCCAAGAGGCTGAGTTCCCTCCCCCCCCCCCCCCCCCCTCATGCAAGGGAGACCCCACACACATATACACATTAGCATTTGGCTAAATGTGAGGGGACCTCCCCCACTTTCAAAAGTCCTGCTATCGATCCCCCCCCCTCCTGTCAAATGTCCTGGCTATGGTCATAGTCTAATTCACTGTATTCTATCCTTGCAGATTTTTATGAGAATGGGTTTGCCCAAGATCATTACAACAGACAATGGCACTGAATTCAAAAACGAATTAAACAAGTACCTTATGGATCTCCTAGGTATAGATCACCGGCTGACAACAGCGTACCATCCACAGGTCTGTAATATGTCTGCATTCATTTTGTCCATGCTACAATAAATTATTGTGTATGTTAAAAAGTAGTGAAGCAATTTTTGAAGTTACATCCAATTATTACTTAAAGGAATGAGAAGAAATGTTTAAGGTACAACACTGTATAGATTTTATATTTTGTTGTCTCAATACCTAAAAGGAAGACAGACCTTTTCTTTATTTAATAAGGGTTAATGGACTCGTATAAATTTAAATGATTGGTTGAATTCCATTAAAATTATGCTTTTATCCTATGCCAACTTCACATTTATTTTATAGGCCAATGGTCTTGTTGAAAGACTTAATCAGACCTTGCAAAATATGATTGTCAAATTTTGCAACGTGAAGAAAACCAATTGGGATGATGTTCTGAACACCTGTGTTTTTGCATACAACACTTCTTGCCACGAAAGCACACTTTATACGCCGTTTGAGATTATGTTTGGGAGAAAGGCAATTCTACCAATTGATTTCCAAATGCATGTAGACAAAGCAGAGAAAGTTGAGGAACCTTTTAATCCAAATGCTTCTGACATACATGTAGAACGAATTACTGATGAAAGAATAAACGTACTGAAACATGCGAAAGCAAATATTCAATTGGCACAAAAGAAGCAGAAGCTAGAATATGACCGGAAACATGCTAACCCAAAAGCCTATGAATTAGGTGCAAAAGTCCTAAAAATTCAAAAGGAAAAAAAGGAGAGGAGGAAAATTGGACTACAAGTATGTGGGCCCATTTACTATAACAAAGTGTCTTGGAAAAGGTTTGTACTCACTTCAGTCAATTGAAAACCCAGATGTAGTCATCAAGAGCGTAACTGGTGTCCACATCAAACCATATCTTACCCCACACAATACTTTTAGTACACATTCAAGCTCAAACTCATCCAGTTACACACCACCAGTAGATAAATCAGTTCTTCATAAGACTGAAGTTGTACTTTCCAGTGGTGATTCATTCCACAAGAGAGGTGACTCATCAGCAAGTAGTTCTACATCCAAGTCTCAGCACTCCAAAGAAAAAGAGGCCACTCTCCAACATCTTAGTGCTAGCAAACAACATATGGAAGAGCATTATTATGCTGATAATCATTTAAGCAATGTTCAAGATGATGGCAATCCGCTTTATGCGTGGAAGTGTGTGACATATACATTAGAAGGCTGTAAAAGTGAAAGCTTAAATGTCTATGATCATGAAAGTACTCAAATGGGTGACCTTGCATTTGTATTGGAGTCTTCCAAGCATATCACAGTACCTGAATTGCCAAATCCTCATAGTGAGATGGTTACAAGAACTCCAACTTTAAGTGGAGGATTTTTACACCAATGGAAGATGGAAACTTATCTCCAATACCAGTTTGTTGTGCTGAGCCACTATAAGGAGAGCTGTATTCAACCTGCACTTTCCACCACTGCCTCTATCCCAAACCCCACATCCTCGCCTGCATGTCCATCACAGGTTCCTCAATCTAGCAGCTGTCCACAGAGAGATTTTCCAAAGAGTCCAAATTCACAAATGCAATTAAAAATTGCTATCACAAAGGATAAATGTCAAATTTTATGAACTTTGGTTGATGCCCAAGGTGTTATCCAGCAGTGTGTTTAAATGTGGTACGTGCTTTTCATCAAGCCAGCCCACGTCAAACTTTTATATGTGGCTCAGCACTGCCCGTCTAACATGGCTTTGCAACTTTTGGAGAACATTGCTTAATTTTGAGTACTCTGTAGCATTAGCAAAGTTTAATTCTAAATAAAGACTGCCATAATCTTCGAGCTACCAAAAAGAGAAGTAGCTATAAATGCAGTTTTGCTATAAATCTACATGCTGTGAAAATATCTTTTTTTTGACCGATGCCCAAGGCATACCCCAGATTTTCTCAGGTTATGACTCGTCCCCGGATATAAATATAAATATATATGTACGTTGCCGTGAAAACGGAACTATCGCATGTTTTGACAACTTTCCTGTGTGTTTAAAACCTTGCATGTAACATGTTAGTGTGCTCATTTTGCTGCAACTATCTTGTTGGTGTGTATGAATTTCTTGACTTTCCAAATTAGGATGAAGACTGCAGAAGATTTAAAGAGGTTGATTGAAGGTTTTAGTGGTGATATCAGTGCAGACAATGCACTACAGGTTTCTGCAATAAGAAATGGCTTGGTAGTGCACATATATACCAACATAACGCAGCAAAGCATTGTTAAAACTGCCAAAATGGTGGCTCTTATTCATGCAGGAGAATGTGGAAATATTAATGCTTTACAGCCATCAATACAAAAGCTCATGGAGAAAATAAAAAGCATGAAGAAGCATCTTGAAAGGGTTTGGGAGGATATTGTTCATCTATTAGAGGATGAGTTTCCATTTCCTATTCAAACCCCTGCTACAGCATTTCAGTGCCCTCCTGATGAATTACCAAGTAGCTCTACTTTCCAAATCCCTGTTATACCATCTCCATGCCCTCCTGAAGAATTACCAAGTACTACTTGTCAAACCCCTTTGCAATTTACTAAATTAAGAACTCCTTGCAAAGAATGTGGAATCAAGAGAGTGGAACTAAGGGAATTACTAATTTCTAAGCAATTGCTCAGTCACAAGTTTCAAACAGTTGTAAGTAAGCAACATGACAATCGTAAACTTAGACAAGCTTTCAGCAGAAAAGTTAAAATTGAAAGAAATTTGCGTGCACAATTAAATAATCTAAAAAAGGAGTTGAAACAAAAAGATGCCACTTTAAAACGTTTGGCAAATGAAAACTTATTATTAAAAACACAGGCCATTTGCATGAAATAGCTTCAATAAAACATTCAAAGGTTAAAATGAGGTCTGCTCATAGAAGGCGTGAAATCCATCACAAAAATACAGAGCGTGCTCTGAAGAGAAGCAATGCCTTTTTAAGTAAGAAGGTCCGCGATCTTGAGCTGGAAAATGAAGTATTAAGGGCTGAAGCAGCTGATCAGAGCCACAATTTAGCACGATGCATCAGTACTAGAGAAGATAATAAAACATACAGCACAGCATGTCGTAAAACAATATATTCATGCCTTGAGTATCAGGTGCCTGTTACTAGTGTATGCAATGTTATAAAGGCCGTTCTTGAACATCTTGGAAATGTAACTGTAGATTGCCTTCCTGATCCTCTTACTGTTAGTTATTTTGCATATGAATTAGGCATAATCAGTGACTTGCAAGTTGGTGAAATATTGTATGATAATGATAATGTAACTCTTTCATGGGATTCAACATCTGTGGAGGGACATCATATCAATGAAGTTCACATCAGTATAGCTACGGTTCCTCCCACTTCCTATGTGCTACAATTAGGTACACTAGCTGGAGGTACAACAGATGATTATGTTTCCCATATTCAGACCTGTATTACTGGGATTGTATGTTCATATGCTGAATATCACAAACTTGACCCTGTACAAACCAAGTCAACTATTATTCACCACCTGAAGAACACCAGTGAACCATTGTGTAGTTCAGAGTCTTCAATCATCACTTGAAATTGAACTGCTAGAGCTTAAATGCAATGTGCACCCTCTAGATGGAATTGCCAAAAGGTGCACAGATCTATTAAAGATATATGATAAGGAGTACAATATTACTAGTGACACGTTTGGAAATGCTGTTGTGCAGTTAGTATGCTATGACAAAGATGCGCTTTAAACAAGGTAAAGGTGACCCAGGAGGATTTTAAAAAATTTTGAGGCAAGAAAATATCAAGCCTGGAATCATTGTGCGCTATGTAGGAAATCGATTCCATGTTGTATTTCATCTGGCTGGTGTGTTATACTTTTTAAGAGATTAACTTTTGAACTATTTAGATACTTCGTGTCGTAATACTACTAGCTTGCGATCAGCATTACAGAAGGACTTAAGAAATGACAAGCTGTTACTACAATTGCAAGCACTTGGCATTATTGGAAAATTAGTGACTGGGCCTTGGATGCAGCAGCTGTATGGAAATCCTGGTATCACTAACCTTGATTCTATTTCGTACATTAAAACATGTTTACAGTACCTAAAATCATTAATGGATTGTCCATTACTTGTCTTCACTACATGTAAAGATATATTTGGGATAGATTTGGACAAAGAGTCAGATATTATACGGCAGTGTTTACAAAGCAATTTTAGTTTAATGAATGCACAGGAGAAAAAAGCTTGAATGATATTTTGTCTCGACTTATAACTGGTATCATAGAAGTAATTGAACGACAAATGAGGGTAATCTATCCAGCATTCCACCACCTATGGCAAGTCAAATGCTCTCTGCCCCTGCACATAATATGTTTGCTGAGAAAACACTTGGATTAGCTGATTATCACTTTAGAAATGCACATAATGTCAAGATTGGATTTGTTGATGCAAAGGTTAAGTCTAAAATAAATAAAACTTTACCGTGGCTGTGTTCAAAACCTCAAAACGAGCAGGAAAAAATTATTAAATTTTTTATAGGACAGGCTCAAATAATGAAGTTGCTTCTTCACACCCATGAACTAAATGTTGCTAAGGAGCAGGATAAACGGCTATTAGAAAAAAACCAGAAAAAAGATAGCAGTCATCGAAGAAAGCTACAAAAGAAAATACAGAGTGTTGCAGAAGGTAATGCAGAACTGTGCATAGAGTTTCCAGAGATGGATGAATGTCATGTGAATATTATAAAAGCAATTCTTGCCAATCCAGAGGTGATTGATGGGCTTTACTTCGAACATTTACGGTTTATTAATGAGGCAAATGTGTTATATCAAGGTAAAATTGTAGCAGTAAAGTTATCTAAAAGTTTTAAAATGTATAAAGTAACAGCTACCTATTGGAAAAATGGAAGCAGACAAGAAGATGAAGATGATGTTACAATGACTCTATATGAATTCTTAGTTGACTATATCACTGATGATTTGTACATAACTGAAATCGATGTATAACATTATTCTATGTTTCCTATATGTGTGTGCAAGACTTGTAACAAAATTTTGGTGTGATTATATTATACATTGTAGTTGCTATAGCGAAGAGAACAAAAACCGTCACAATTTTTTATGCGATACCGCATGGATTACCATTCCCGCAAAATCCAATGTTTGAATCGCTATAACTTTGTCACTACTTATGCAATAACCACATTTCACATATCATTTTAATTCATTTCATTTGCTCTTTCAGGCTATACCAAAGTTGTTGCAAAATATGTGATTTGAAAAATATATACCCGTACCTAGACTCCGGGCGGACCACTTTTAGGTAGGACCACTTTTGCCATGACACCCCCCCCCCCCCCCCCCCCCCCCCCCCCCCCACGCCTATATTGTCCGGACACATCATGCTGCGAGCTGTTTGGCAGCAGTCATTCCTTTTGGTGCTAAATCTTTAAATTAGTAACACTGCATGTGTTGTGAAGTGCTCAATTTAGTGGAAATAGTCATGTCAAGTGAGACAAGACAGAAGTGTAATTTTGGTTTCATACTGATGAATCTTAGTATCTCTATCAATGACACTTTTTCAATCTTGGTAGATTTCATTACTAGAGATTTGTTTATAGACGAAATAGGTTTTTAGAGGCATTCTGTTCATTATGTGTGTATACATGTACATCAAATGGCTTTGGTGGTAAGCACAACCGTCACATTTTTCCCCCGCGCTCCAATTAATCTGCGTACATAATCTACCGCGCGAAAAGATTTATGTTTGAGACGTTATAACTACTGAGTCTGATATTTACAACGCAAAATTCGATCCAAATACGTCGTTTAATTTGGAACACAAATCTTCATGATATAAATCCCAATTTTGAAGTACATATATACCTAGCTATATGCACAATGAAATTGCACATCACAGCAATGTAATTAAGGTGCCGCAAGAAGCATGCATGCGCAATTGTCCTCGTAGATTTCAATTTTGCCCAATGAAGATTCATGCCTTCTTTGGAAGTACCCGCACACCCGACGGGGCGCTGCAATGTATGTGTGTGTTTGTGTATATGACGTGGCATTGATGCTGATTCATAACAATGAATCCAGATGCACTGGTTGAAGCGTTTTCTCGTCGTTATCCACACATGGTTAATCTTTGTATAGCGCGCGCTCAGTGAAAGTTTGTATGTGATGTCGTCAGTATTAAGTTGATTTGTCAAATCAATTATTGATTTCGCAACAGATTATAAATCATTTGTTAAATCAACGCATGATTTCACAGCAAAATCAAGTGCGCTTTTTTGCGATTGATTTTGCTTTTGCTTATATAATTATAGCAACACCTCCTCTATTCACCGTAATGATGAGTCCGCGCGCACAGTATGTCGTACGTGGCGAGATCAGGGACGTGATTGGAGTACGCCGTGGACCATATCATCTTACTTGCCATGTGGCAAAGTCCGAGGTTGTGCTTGTTTAGCTTTTGGCCATCAACAATAAACTGATAATTGCATAAATAATTGATAATTAATTTTTTAACCGGAAATTACCGGTTGTTTTAAAATGAACAACCATAACCGACCGGTTATTTTCTAAACAAATACCTTAACCGACCGGTTTTTTTAATTTTAATAACCTTTCAACCGGTTTTTTCTAAACTAACAGGTTTCAAGCCTTACTTCAACTCCATAATTAAATGCATGTGCTCTTTGACGTCAGCCTGTCTTATTGCGTTGCAGAGCCGGGGCCTGTTTTGCTGATTTAATTTGGCGGTACCAGAGCACGTACATGATTTTACTTGGTGTAGTTGCCAATTCCCAACATGTACTCTATTATACATGTATAATTATATATCCAGTAGTGGATCTATGCTAGAATGGGTACGCGCGCGCGTACGAGTATATATGTACTAATACACGAATGAGTATTATAAATCAACAAATAGTAAAACTTTAAGTGTGATGCCATGGTGACCTCGTTTTTAAGGGGGTCGTTCGAATCCAACCTCCCAGGGCCCCCCTTGCGTACGCCTATGCAACGTATTCGCGGTTGTGAATATCAAATGGCACCCCCTAGCTTGAGTTTCGTACCCAGACCCACGCCACAGCAGCGGATGGGTAATCATCACCGCTAAAAGTAGCCTAGCGGTGATGTAATTCATCCGTTGCTGTGGCGTGGATCTGGGTACGAGACTAATATTAATATCCGGTTCGTCCGATCTCGTGCCCTGACTCAATGCAGGCGTAGCTGTCAGCGCTACTGATGTTCATATGAAAGGTAGTAAATTTTTTGGTTGTAAGATTAATTTGTGCAGATAAATACACATTTTAAAAAGGAAAAAGATGGACTGATGCTATTGAAAGCGAAATTTAAATGTGAAACCTTGCCCTGAACCGCCGCCAAATGGGAAACCAAATGGCCCCTGATGAAATCCACCTCCGCCCTGGTTTTGTTGGTTATCCAGTGGGTCGTCTCCATTATCAAATCTCTGCCGAAGCTCAGGATCACTCAAAACCTCCTTTGCAGCAGCGATGTCTATGAACATCTTCTCTGCCTTATCTTTATCTTCGCCCTCATAGGCATCTGGGTGCCACTGCTTGGCCAGTTCTCTGTAAGCCTTGTTGATTTCCTGCTTGGAGGCTGTCCGTTTCACACCAAGAATCTTGTAGTAATCCTTCTTCTGCGATTGCTTCAACAGTTTCTCTGCCCTTTGAAGCCCCTCGTCAACTGACTGCGGATGATTCTCAACAGACTGAGCTTTTCTGTAGTCGTTTATAGCCTCACTGTACATCTCATTTCCAATGTAAAGTTCTGCCCTGTCACAAAGTGCGTCAATATCATTGGGGTCAACCTGCAGCACTTTGTTACACCATTCCATGCCGGCAGAGTAATTCTTTGATTTTGAATAGCTCCGACATATTTTCCTGCTTATTTTCATCCTAAACACCTCCAGTTCACTCTCAGTCTCCAACGCCTTGAAAAGAAGGTCAACTGCAGTACCGTAGTCGCTGTTAGCAACGGCCTGATCGGCGTCTTTCAGTTGCTTTTCAAGCTTCTTCGCCTTTTTGTAGTGCGCCCCGCAACTCTTGTGAGCCTGGTCCAGCTTCAGACACTCTCGTACCTCCTTGAGCGAATCCTCGACTTCACCCAGTCTGTAATACAACAGACTGATCTCCAGGAACGCGGCTGTGTTGTCGTTCGTGAGCTTAGTGATCACTTTAAGGTCGCTGATGGCGGACTGGTAGTGACCAAGAAGCTTGTAGCACTCGGCCCGCTGCTGCCTGAGAGATGCATCCCACGGGGAAAGTTCGATGGCCTCCCCTAGGACCAGTACTGCCGCCTCGTAGTCCCTGTTGTTGAAGTAGACGCTCGCGGTCTGGATGTGGCTTTTGATTGAAGGGATTAACCCCAAGTTCTTCTGCGCCTCGCCACTGAGCGAACTGTCGCTAACTGAGGCAAGGTGCGTGAAATCGGAAGAGGCTTCCTCGAGTCTTCCGAGCTTCAGGAGGGTCGTACCACGCTGAAGGCGCGCCTGGTTAAAGTTGGGACGAAGGTCTATGGACCTGTCGAGGTCGGGGAGAGCCTTCCTGGATTGTCCCAGGGCCAGGTACACCGCCGCCCTCTTGAAGTACGTTAAGTAATTCGTTGGATCCATCCCAACAGCCTTATCGTAGTGAACAAGGGCCTCGGCCACGTGTCCCTCCTGTACCGCTTTCTTGCCTAGCTCGAGGTACTTCTCCGCCTCTATGGAATTGGAAAGGACACCGCACAAATTGAGATCTAAGACCGCAACAATAAGCAGCAATATCTCTACAGAGAATCGGATGCACTCCATTTTGGTTCAACAGGAAAACAATTTCTATGCTGCAGTTCTTATTAGAGCAAACATTAACGATGTGGTTAAAGGCCATTGGTCCAACACATCACTAGGTTACATCATTTAGCAATGAATAATATATTACTTGACCCGTGCCCAGACCCGAGTGATACATCGGGCTGAGCCTAAAGATACATGATTCGGGTTGACTGGAAAATCACTGCTTATACCTCAGCATGTATATGGTCATTTGTTCTGATGCGTCAAATGATCGGCCACCTTAATTCCCTCTTTGTGTGTATGTGCAATATATGTACATACAGTAGAAATGAGCATTTGCCTGCAGCGGATCATTTTTTGAAGAACCGCATATAAGAACAACTAAAACACACACACACACACACACACACACACACACACACACACACACACACACACACACACACACACACACACACACACACACACACACACACACACACACACACACACACACACACACACACACACACACACACACACACACACACACACACACACACACACACACACACACACACACACACACACACACACACACACACACACACACACACACACACACAGTCACACACACACACACACACAAACACACACACACACACACACACACACACACACACACATACAACACACAATGCAGCATGCAGCCATAGCACACAAACCGCGGCGTAACACGTATACACACACACATACACTTTCGTTGACAAATTCGCGGCGTAACACGTATACACACACATACACTTTCGTTGACAAATTCAAGGTTCATGCACATGCATGTTTAACATTTTCCGCGATGCAGTTTTGCTATGAGTCAAATTAAAAGTAATTGCGCATACATGTATGCAGAAATTGGCGGTCACCAGGAAAGTGATGGACATCCTATAGCATGTGTTCCGTAACTGCCGTTGCTAGTACATATGGGTAGTGTAAATTGAATTTGTGTTGAATTTATAAGTACTAATTAGTAATACACTTATATGGGGATTTATTCAAAACAAAGTTAGACTTACTCCTATTTTATGAAAAAAGCTACTCTTGAATTTTATTAACTAACCGCAAGTTATAATACATTTGCCACCTCATTTTTACGTGTAGAAACGTAAGATGCAAACTGTGCAAAAATATTAGATGAGTGACGTACGCGTATTGCACAAAGGAGGCACACAGACTGCTAAATACATGTACATGCACATATTGACACATTGTGCAGGAAGGGAGGGCCAATGCAAGCGCTTACGTCACTGTACAAGCTGAAATCGCATTGGGGGGGGGGAGGGGGGGGGGGCAGGCCCCCTCCAGCCACCCCCTAGCTCCGCCACTGGAGTCATTTATGCCTCTGAACCCCCTCCAACTTATGCAGAAATCGGCGGTCATCAAGATCAGGAAAGCGATGGTGCAAAAAGATATCAGTCAAACCTATACTGCATGGCTATGGCCGGCATGATTCTGTCTTGATTCTTGAAATTAAATAAAAGGCCGGCGAAGCTATTACACAGGGAGCTGGTCCAAACTATTGGAGATCGCTTCCAAAACGTGTAGTCTGAAGAGGAGCAAAATCCAGTAGCGGAGCTCGGGGGTAATGGGAGGGGGGTGGGCAGGCGAAGGTGGTGAAAGATTTGTGCTAAGACCACAAAAGACGCATTCTCGAGTCATGTCATGCTGGGATTGAAGGTAAAACAGAAGGTATATCAGGGGTTTATTATGTTAATCACTCAGTTGTATACCAGTATATATAAATGAAGATATGGAATATTAGTACCACACGATAAGTGTCAGATAACTATAATGCTAAGCTGCATCCTACTATCTTTACCGTATCAATCACCCACAGACAAATGGCTTTCATTTATTAAACATATTGCAAGTATAAGTCTTACTTAAAGAGTAGCCATGATGACTGGGACGAACCTCTCTCATGCAGCTGTTTAGGGGAGGTGACATTTGAACCAAATAAATCTCTGTGAACATTTGGTGCATGCACTGTTCAGTGTAGAACTGCCTAGAATCATTTTCTTCACTCCTTGAATTAATTACAGTAAAAAGGAACATTTCAGGATTGTGTCTAAGAATGAATGCATATTATAGCGATGCACTATACGCAGACGACTTTGCGCTTGAATATAATACGTAATAATATTGATGACGCAATGGAATGCAGGAAAATGACTCGACAACTTATAATTATAGTAAGCACGTGTTATAGTTTATATACAATGTACGTGGGTACATAAATGCTGAACGCTGCACAATTCCATACTTGGGAGGACGACATGCAGGAGTATATGTACATCGTTCTCTTTTTACTTCTGCCCTGTGCAACTACCGCTCTAGGTACGTGCTGCAAATAAGTCCATGTACATGTTAGCACTGCATGCGCAATTAGCAGCCATGGAGCACTAGTGATCAACATACGTGTAATCGCAGGTAATTAAGAAGACATGCACTGTATAGAGTGTTTATACGTACTTAATACATGTTGCCTATAGTGAATGCCTCCTACTGTCCCGTTGTGTCTACATTTATGTAGATTCATGTGTTCTTAAAACGATTCGGGAATATTTTTGGCTTTAAATTACTGCCTTTTATGTGTCCCCCATAAAGTAGTTTGGCCACACAAGATACAGCTGCATGGGACTGCAAGATCAAATATGCAAGCATCTCTCCAAGTCCAAATGTGTGTAGCATCATATTCTTCACTTTGTTAATGACCGGTCTTTTAAATCGTTTTTTAAATATATCTGGCAGTGTCAATATTGTTTTGACTTCATGGCTTTCGTCTGCATGTTGTTCCTGACATACATATAAGAGTGTATAGTATACAAGATATAAAAATTTAATTGGTGATGTAGAACAGCAATTGAATAAAAAGTAAGGAAACACTGAAGGAATTACGGAAATTATACATTCATTAATTTATACTGAAATATTACAGACCTACATTATTTAGCAAAACTACTCCTGAAATTCTGTGCTAAATGTTGGTCTGTAATATATATAAATTAATGAATGTATAATTTCTGTAATTCCTTGTTTCCTTACTTTTTACTCAATCGCTGTTTTCCTACATCACCAATATTTAAATATATATATATATATATATATATTGTTTCACTCCATTTTTTTTCCCCCTCGGCGGATTCCTCAGTACATATACGTTGCATGCTTGAGAACAAACAAAGAAAGAAGGGCAACCTTGGAATATAATATATATAGAGTGCATCACATCACAGCAGTATATAAGACAGTTTGATCTGCTCGCTTGCTATCATCATTAAATCACATCGATCATAATCTAATGATTTCTTTCATTTAAACAGCTAAGTCTCTGAATTGGCATGTGAGCAACACCCAGCCTCTCAAGCCAGGTTATTCTGGAAGGCGAGGGGATCCCTAAAAACAGAAGTAGTAGTGGAGGAGAGGAAGCATTAGTAGTGATGGAACCGAATATTATGCTCAGACCACAAATGCCCTTACCATGGCTCCAACCAGAGCATCATAATTTAATATTTAATGCCATTTTCCCGCCTAACACGCTTTTCATTAAACCGCTCCGTATCACCAGCTACCGAAATTGGTTTATCAGGATCAACCTAAGCATAGCACACACACACACACCCATCATGAAACTATCCTCACAGGATTCAAAGCTCCGGGTCTTCTCTTGACTGAAGGTACACATGCGTTCTCCAAAGCCAATAGCAAAGGCATCAGGATTAATCACTATCCCTAATGTGAGTATGTAAAGCAATTGGCCATTCACACCAAAGATGCTTACCAGATCATTTGCCATTTTCATACGTGGTGTGCAAAAGGACCAACACTGAATACAGCACAGAATATAGGTCTACCATCATGACCAACCTGTATCCATTATATCCAGCTGTTTTGGGGCAAATAGGTGGAGAAGGAAGTGATTTGTGAAGGAGGGGAAGGAAGAAAAGAAGGGGGAGAGGAGTGGAAAGGAGAAGTAAAGAGGAGGAGCAAAGGGGGGATAGCTAGAACAACATCACACCATCACAACTGTAGATAAGCAGTCCACCCCTTGGCAACATAGGGACATGGCACACATAAAGATACACATACTCCCACCCTTCCAAAGTGGTCCGCTCCTCATCCTGGTGGGATGGTGTTCCCTTTCCTCTTCTTCATCTCCACCTAATAACATTGGCCAAGAACAGCTCACATCTGGCAGATATGCATACACATTTGAATGAATACAGTATACCTTCCCCTGAGCAGCTGTGCTCGTGGCCATGTCAAGAACAAAGTAGTGTAGCAACTACTATGGAGATACAAACAATGCAATAAACCTCTTATCCGAGCGAATCTTATCTTATCAGATCCGGAAGTTGGAGAAACTTTTTTTCAGGTTCGAGTGCGGGAACGAGTGAGCGTTATCTCTGTTGTCTGAGCTTTCTAAGCGTCGGCAGTTGTACTACATTGAGTTTTAGTACATTGTAGGTAATCGTTGGCTGTATCCAAATACGCTCGCTAAAGTCCAACTGATTCTACGGTGCAACGGCAACAAACAGTGGAAGCTGGTGTTTTACTAATCGTATTCATAACACTTCAAATCCTACATAGGACCTACTAACGTATAGGTCCCGATACACAAGATAAAAAATATGCATGAGAGCCATGAGATAATAAATGTACTATGGGCAACTTGTGAATTGTGTTACCTTGCACTAGTGGTAGTTTAACGATGGATTTAACATCAAAATATCGTGATGTTAAATATCTACTATTGTTAAGTGCTGGCAAGTAATCTAATGGGTTGCTTCATTAAAAGCTGAGACTCCTGCAAGATGGCTGGGTAAGATGAAGCAACTTTTTCATACTACCATCCATAATGGGATATACCGCTAGAATTACATTGCCCTTTATTTCATGTTGATCAATTACAATTAAAGGTAAATAAAAATAACAAGCAAAGTACATGGCAAATTTTTTTTTTTTCATTATCAATGTGAGTAGCTAGTGTCCATGTTTTGATTGATCCATATAAATTTATATGTTCTCACAGATCCAAGTGAATTATACCCTTTATTATTTGGTTTACCCACAATTGGGTTCTTTTGTATTTCTACTGGCTGCTGTGCAATATTATTCTGCAAGAAGCTGCAAAATCATTATCGCACGGTTGGTTTTGTACCCGTCACATCCCCTAGTGGAGTAACTGCGGTCGCCTACGGAGCCTGCGATAGGTCTAGTCCACCACCCTACACGGAACAAGTATACACTCATCCATCTCCACTACCTTCAGTTCCTCCGCCTCCATATATGGAGTCAAGCATTCGAACTTACCATCATGGGAACTGAATAAGCAATACCTAGCTAATGTTAATGGATATTGTGCATGCAGTTTTTATTTTGTTAAACTTAGTGTTGTATTGACATTCGATGGTAATATTTTGAATGCTTTGAATAAACCATGCAATGTTATGTCCAATTTACATTTATATCATACATGCAGTATACATGTACAAATAAATCAAAAACTTCTCTATATCGAGAAAGTGATTCGTGGTATGTAGGGCTGATTAGTGGTGCAAAAAGCATGCAAGGAAACAAGGTACAGTATATATGTTAAAGTGAGGCGGTTTGGTAGGATCCTATACAGCTCACAGTCCTGAATTTCCAAATGAAGAATCCTGTTTGCAAGTGTAGGACTGTTACAATGGTAGGATCCTACCAAACCTCACTTTAACATACTGTACCTTGTTTCTGCACCACCAATCCTACATACCACGAATCTCTTTCTTGATAGAGGCGTGAGTCCGACCGGGTCGTACATTTTGGTATACAGCTACCTGTATTTTCGCGCATCCAAGCTGAAAGTGGCAAGGACAGAATCCACACTCTTGGACGTGTATGTTAACATACCACGAAGCTTTGATGTAAACGTAGTTTGCTCTAAAACGTTACGCAAACATAAAATTCGATCGTAACTAATTGAGCGGTAGTGTGACCTTTCGAGTACCGTGGGCTCCAGAACGATCAGCATCGCAGGTTTTTGATATTAATCGAGTCGCAGACACTATAGGGAACTATTCCGCCCTGCATTTTTGGAAACGATCTGTAGTTTCTGCAATACGTGAGCGAACGTGACGGTTTTTAGAAAACATTTCCCCGAGTGGGTGCGACATATCGACTCGTAACTTCCAAACGGAAGGTCCAATCGAAGCCACTTTTCTTTCCATACATTGGGAAGACATGTGAGTACAATAAAAAAAATCTTTATTTATCCTTAAAACGCATCCTTTATTTTATAAAAAAAATTCTGTTCAAAATTTGTCTAAATACCCGGCTCGTCATTAGACCCGGGAGCACTCGATATATGGGACAGTGTCCAGCAAAATCGGGCTTGTGGGGTTATAATTTTATCACTATAAAAATAGCACATTGTACTAAACAACACATCTTCGCGACGGTACTACGTTTTCCTTTCAAAATATATACACTTGTTCCCACACCATTTCTCTGTCTGAAAATCGATTTTTGCGATCTACACCTTTTCCGTGCCGTGGATACAACAATCGTTAACCCCGCGGGTTAGATATCCATATTTCTTCCCGTACGAGTGTTGAAAACGTGTCAAATTCGGAGTGTGCATAGAGGAGTCCTGTAGCTATTGATTTGTTCTGTTCGTTAGTTTCTGAATCATCCGTTACTGAGATACAGTTGAGCAAACTACAGGCATATTTTCCCGCTTGATTCGCGCCAATGATATAATCACCGCCTTCCCATTCACTGAGCGGGACGCGATTTGCCAAAATCATTGGCGCGAATCAAGCGGGAAAACGTGCCCGTAGTTTGTTCAACTGTATCTCCGTAACGAATGATATAGAAATTAACGAACATAACAAATCAATAGCTACAGGACTCCTCTATGTGCAACCCGAATTTGCGTTTCCAACATTCGTACGTGGCGAAATGAGGTATGAGGATTTCTAACCCGCGGGGTTAACGATTGTTGCATCCACGGCACGGAAAATGTGTAGATCACAAAAATCGATTTTCACACAGAGAAATGGTGTGGGAACAAGTGTTCAAATTTGAAAGGAAAAGATAGTACCATCGCGAAGATATGTTGTTTATATTAGTACAACGTGCAATTTTTATAGTGATAAATAACCCCACAAGCCCGATTTTGCTGGACACTGTCCCATATATATATATATAATTATATATATATATATGCTAGTGTATTAAGCAACGATGCTGCTGCCCCTCCAATTCCGTAGCTCAAGTGCTTGATCATTTCATATAGCTTTCCATAGTGTCATCTGGGGATCCAAGGGAGGATAACATTGGAGTTGTTGATTTACAAGTGTATCATGTACGTTGTGATCAGCAAATGCAGTTCTTCATGAAACTCCTGTGACCCTGTTACAGCTAGAGAAACAGACCGAAAGAAACAATTTTAATCCTATAGCTGTTGTAATGGGCAGTGTGACACAGCAATGATTGATGGCTGTGTCCAGTGAGAGTGATTCCCATGGACTAATGTCAACTCTAGAAGAGCACACCTCTCCTTTTTGCCATGCACTGCATACTGGCTGTAGTTGATGTTATCATTGTGCGAAAACCTTAGATGATATGCTGCTGCTACACTGTTTTTCACATTCTAGTAAGCCATCAGTGGTGAAATCTTTATCAGAAAAAAAACTTCTTTTATATTTCTTACCCACTGTGGCACTGCTCATCAAGGTCATAAGGACTCATGAGAAAATAAGTGTTCCCAAGTACATGAACAGGCTTAAACTTGGTTTTGGTGGATTTGCGCCACACTTTAAGCAGCTCGATTCCTGTAACCAAGCAACATTTAGTTCCAATGTATGATTGGACTTTCCCTTTGAATTCAGCAAACTCATCATGCAGGTTTTCGTTGACAACAATAAAATTTCCATGCACCCAGTATTTCTTGCAATAGAAACTTACCATAAAACCCACGGAAGTCTATCCATAAAGAGACATAACAGCATTAGCAAGAATTTACCTTAAACTCTTCATCTTCTACTTTGGCTTAATAAAGTGATGTACATGCTCCTGACCTCCATAGACGTAAAATTACAACTGCTCCTATAGAGTAAAGATGCAGGTTCAAGTATTGTATGCTGCTCTTCACTGTGACGTTTCTTATGTACATTCTGAAATCTTGGCTCCTTGTTGTTATCATCATCTTCATGGTCTACACTGTCACATTCCTTTTTCATCTGCTGCCTCTTGCTCACTTGCAGCATTGCTGTCAAGTGTAGCATTGCCCGGCACTGTTCTTGACTACCTCAACTTCATTCACAATATCTTCAACATTGCTCAATGATATCTCTTCTTCAACTACTGGATCAAGAAAACGCTTTTAAGGTGAGCAAAATGTATGGTTTGCTTCAATGGTTTTCCTTCCAATGTTTTCTTGCTCATGTCTTGATTAAATTGCTATATCAGGGCACCAATGACGAAGAATAAGGTCAGTTAGAAACTCTGTAACATTAATGGCTTCTTTCGTTGGAGATGCCCGTGCTTCTGGCCACTGACTTAGAAAATTAACCAAACATACAAACAGGGCCGTCGAGAGCTGGCACGGGCCCCAGGGCTATATAGCTCTTCCGGGCCCCATTAAGGCCACTTTGAATTGCAAAGTTGGTTCCCGTCCAGTCTACACACTGGAGATGTTGCGGGCGGGCGTGTATCATCCAGTACGGGAAGTGATGTCAAAATTCATTGTATATATTATAAATGCGTGTTGTATCATTTAGCGTCACATGTACATACGTGCGAATATTAATTATATACCCGGTGTCACGGTACAGTTTATCCCGGTATATTTTATCCGCCCGGATAATTCATGCTAGGATATTTTATCCGGCCGGATAATATGCCCTAGTACGTTTTATCCTACCCTAGTACATATTATCCTACCATAGGATAAACTGTGCTAGTTAAAATTATCCTAGGATGCTTTACCCTACCACTATTTACTACAGAATTTGTCTATCCTACATGATATAATAGCCTGTTCTATTCCAATCTTTGATGTAGTTACTGCGAATGAACGATAATCCAGGTATTCGACACTTCTCTTGTTGCCATGCACTGCAAGTAGGTTGAAATAGTATGGAATCTGTATGATAAGCATCGACTATCTCTATTGAATTTTCGTGGGCTTGCAATGACAGCAACTTTTCCATTGTAACACCACCATCAAAACATCGGTCTCTGGTATCATATAACCACTGACAGAAATAATCTATTTCAGATGGGGATATCAGGTAATAGATTCCACCAAGGACATGTACGAACTTCGGTGATAGATTGCAGGCTTTCATCCAAATGTTCATAAGCTAGGGCAGTGGCCTTAATCGTTGTATGTCCATTAAGGATGGAGAATAACTTCTGTCTGAACTTGTCAAACTCAGAGTGGAGGCATTCATTAACAATTACAAAATCTCCATTGCACACCTCTCTCAGTGAATCTTCTCCATAAAATTTTCTGAAATCAATCCAAACTGAAACTGTTGTATCTTTGCTGAGTGCAAATTCATCATGATGCAATCCAAGTGATTCCCACTGTTGATAACATGAAATGTGTTGAAATTATTTATCTAGCAACAAACACGTACATGCCTGTACATTTCTTATAGAAACTTACTTCAAACTCTTCATCTTCTTTGTTCAGTCCTTTCCACCAGTACGTTTGTCCGATCTGTAACAACGTAAGAAACACAGAAGCACATGAGCTAATTAATTGATGTATACTGTACATGTACACGCAAACACAAAGACCGTCAATACAATGCATGAGTACCTTAGCAATGTACCCGTAAATTTGGGGCGATGTTTGTACAAGACAAATTTTTGGCTACAGCAGCTTACAGAAATAAAACAAGAGCTAGATATCCAGATACATGTATAACTCCCTACATTACTACGCGACGTTCACTAACTTAGTAACGTACCTTCGCTCGCGTTTTGTCCCTGCCGTAGTGGCAGCCATCAACGCCATCATGGCAGGCACGAATAATCTTTGTTCTTTCCTTTTCATTAGCAATCACCCTTTTGAGACATATCTGAGCCATCGTATCAGTTGTTCGGTAGTACAGCACTCGTTCTTTTAGAACAAACAGAGCAGCTTGCTGGTGTATATTCCACGTTTCTCATTTTCTGTAACTCCAAGTGGATACACACGTGAATACCCAAGGTTACTCTCTTCTCAAGATGCAAGATAATCCACCAACACGCTGTACCGCTTCTCGTCGATATGCGTACTACACATTTTACGCCAAAAAAAAAAAAAAAACACCACGTGTTATGGCGGATAAAGTATCCTAGGGTAGGTTAAAATATACTATCCGACCGGATAATAGATACTAGACATATTATCCCCCCGGATAAAATATTCGGGGGGATAAAATATGCTGTGACACAGGCACATTCATTACCGCGTAAAAACACAAGACGTCTCTTTAGTGTTGTAATTGCTTCAATTCAAAGTGGCCTTACATGTAGATCGGAATTACGGCGACACAGTACAGCTTTTTTGGTGATATCCGGCTCTACTATTCAATCTTAAAGGAAATGGTTGGACACATGCTGCTTTATATCATAAGGACTGCTACTTACAAGCACATCATATAATCCTCGAAGGGTCAGTTTTTCATCTTCTAACATATGCATGTACATGTATATACTTCCAAGATAATATCGTTTTCCACAGTTAGAATCAAAGATGGAGCAGTTTCTTTGTTTCTAGCCATATACACTCAACATTCACTTTCGATTAACTTTAAAAAAAAAAGGGGGTAAATTCATTACTATTCGAATAAATAGAATAATGCGCACATTAGTATTTTTAGAAACATTAAGCGGGCGTGGACGGGAACCAACCATTGGGATGGGTGCGGTAAAACACCATCAGGTCACTTTCGTGTAACAGTTGGGTTATAAGTTTTTAGTTCATGTGGCGAAAATTAAAACACTTGTTGCGTGCCGGTATGATCAGTTATGTAACATTATTTACCTACAGGCATACGTTACGCGCAAAGCATGGATTTGCGCAATCTAGGGATTGTCCTGTGCAAACCCTGGATCCTTGGTTTGTAGTGGCCGCGCAATCCTGGGATTGCTTGTGCACAAAGCATAAATCAGGACAATCGTGGGGGAACATGCGTTTGCAGTAAGAAAAAAAGCCCTACGGTGTAGGTCTACGGTCTGCCTACAAATACTAGTATTGTTCTCTATTGATGAGACGAGCACAGGGAACTGCACCATGCATATATAGTTTAGAACTCTTGAAAGTGATGTAAGGTTCATCAGGTCTTAATGCGCAGTCTTTCGTGTCTCCCTTTGTACTGTTGCTTGGCGAGCCTCCAATAATGCCACCAAATATGAAATACATTCATTGGCCTTGCATGTATAAATTATTTACTTCCATTGAATTTCATGTGCATAATAGCCAATCAGCCCAAGATATATTTCCATTAATAAAAATGACACTGAATCAGAAACTCATTTTATTCTATCATAGTCGGTGAAGGTGCATGTTCTTGACGAAGCCTAAATATTTCAAGTCTTTTGGTAAGGTCGCGGTTCTCTTATCTTACAGACCTTTCCGTTCTTTTCTGCCACTCGGACTTGTACGTGTACATTTTAGAAAAATTATATACGGTACATTCTATTCTGCACGGAACGTATACTGCGCCTGCGCAATGATCAAAACAAAACATCAATCACACAACACACAAAAAAAAAGACCAGCCGGACGGCCCGGGCCCCATGTTTAATAACGGGCCCCAGGGTCAGTAGCCCCCCCGGCCCCCCCCCCCCCCCCCCCCCCCCCCCCCTCTCGGCGGCCCTGCATACAAAATTAAATTTCTTAAAAAAATAGGAGGATTTAGTTAGATCGATATAGAACCCGCTTGGCTATAGCGATAATCCAAGAACGGTAACATGCAGAACGCTGCATAGATTACAGTGCATTACGTCATTCTTCATATGGGAAAGGGGGGGGGGGGGGGGGGGGGGTCCGGACCCCCTGCCCCCCCCCCTCTAAATCCGGCCCTGAACGGAAGGAGGCGCGAGGAGGAGAACAAAAATTAAATGGCATATTAGTTGTCGCTCTATACGTAATACGGCACTGTTTAGCGAAGCTCACGTTATACAGTAATAGTATCACCGTATGTGCATATCTGTCATTTTTTCGATGGATGACTTTTAAAAAAGCATCGCTTCGTTACTGTTTTAAAACGCTCGATCGCAAACCACGCCCACGGAGCGAATCGGGATCCTACAAGGACCCACTACCAGGCGTGTGAACTTAACTCATTGTTCCCCATCCCATGTATTGTTGGAATGGCAACTAAGCGTATCGATGGATTGTATTTGCAGGGGCAAACGTTAGTAAAGGAATGAGATTTTTTTGAGCAACATGACGTTCGAGGCAAAAGTAGGTACCACGAGAAGCTCCAAATCCTTGGTTTTTGCAGCGATCTGTATGCTATTACATCTTAGAACTGGGAATCTGACCCCGATTCGTGGCCTAACGCACGTGGTCGTGGTGTTCCCCGACATTCTTACTTACATAATCGATTCTCTACAGCTTGGTATGTCACCATTGTAGATTTGGTCAGTGAAGATTAATGCAGAGTCCTGTCTCTACATCGTGCTAAGATGAGTAAATATAATCGCTTTTTTTTACACTGACACCTGGCATTGTAATTTAAACACAGTCAGGCTAGATGTGCACCTACCTTGTGCCCGTGTGGAACAGTTGAACGGCTTACAGTAGTTCAATCATATATGTGCACATTACATGTAATATTGTAACTGTACGGCAGGAGCTGGATAGGCATGCTCACACATTGCTTCCCTCTGATATGCTATCATGACTAAAACACACTGTATTCACTGTAATTAATGCTGGTATACATGTACATGCACCATAATAATAATAATATACATTTATTATAACACCTTGGCTAAGATCTTTCCATCATATCTTGGAATCATTTTGGGTAAGAATCTGGGCAAGGTCTTGGCCAGAACTTGGCTGGCATATTCTTGGTATCTTGGGCAAGATATTGGGCAAGTCCTGTTTGGCAAGTTCTGGACAGGTTCTGTCAGGAATCTTGCCCAAAAACGTTTAATTTGCTGGGAGTGGCATCAACAATGTACCACATCAAGTCATGAATAATGCACATCTATATGCCGGCCATATACAGTGTACAGGTGTTCGATGGAATTCAGACATGTGTCGACGTGAGGACCTATGTGGAGTATGTGGGTGCAGGCTACAATAGCTCTCAAAGCTAAGTGGGGCAAAACAGGGAAACAAAAGTCACAATACGAATGCCGCTCCTATTCAAATGCAAAGGACTTAATGACAGCCTTTAATATTGACATTGCAAGTGATGCTGTTGAGATCCACCCTCAGTTTTTAGGGCAAAGGAGTGTCAAGTGCAGTGTGCAGCTCTACAATTGGCACGCACATACACTGGATACATGTAACTGAGGTATGCATGTTTTGTATGTACATGAGCCAAAAAAACACAATACCTTTGTAGGTGTGCAAACCTTTCCATATGCTTAGATGGCAAGGCCTGGACGAACAAAAGGTTACACCCCTAAAGCACTGATCACTTTGATTGAAGCAATAGCACCCCTACCAGTTGTAGCAAGGTGTCAGAGCTGCTGGTGACAATGATACACATGCATATGAGTATGGTCAGTTCAGCAAACTGCAGCTATAAATAACTGCTCAAGTTGTGCACGTTCATCAAACTTAGTCTTTCTTGACAAGATCTATGGCATATTGTTCTAGTGGTACATATGTATGTGTTTATTATCAACTTCCTGCTTTGTATACATGTAAATTTACATATTCCAATAGGGAAGTGTCCTTGCTTGTTTTGCTTGATATCAAGTAAGCAGATAAGGTTACTAGGCCCAACGCAAGCAGGCAAAGATACCCTCTGAGGTCAACTTTATTCTATAGCTGGAGACCACTAAAGGTTTCTCAAATCTGGTGGCAACCACCAGTATGCTAAGGCAGCTAAGCACTACAGCATATGTTTTCGAGAAATCTTTTTTAACATTCCACTTGCAGAGGTATCATCATATCAGTATTTTAATTATACTTGCATACTTGAAAAAATTGAACACACTTAAATTTTCATTACCGAATACATGCAAGTGTGCATGCCAGGACTCCACATCCCACAAGGCATATTATTTGTGAACCTTGACCTTGGGATTCCTATGTGTTTCTATGATGGTATGGATGATGCTGACAAGACTGGCCTTGTGGAAAGTGGTTGTCTGGTTCAATGCCTATACGTAGGTCCTTATCATGTGTACAAGAAAAAGCTCTCTGATTTGTATAGGACTCTATTGCTTGGTAACCTCATGTAGAGTCTGTATATAAATAGGTGACCAATTGCTCCAGTGTGTCTCTTTCTTGCTCTGCTAGCTCCAAATCATGTCTGACAGTTGAGATCTCCTTTAGCACTTTACAGTACTTTGCAAAATCCAGACCACAGTTTTCTTGCCTATCAAGAGCAAGCTGGAGGTAAAAATTATGGCATGCTTCCTCAAAGTGCTCAAAAGCTTCTGGAACACATCACCTGCAATGGTCTCAAAATGGATTGGCTGATGAATATTAAAGTACTTATTTGGCATATAGAAGTCAAGCCCAAAGAGTGTGCATTGTGTTACAGTATGATTGAGGAAAGAGCAGTGCTGCCACTTGTAAGGCACGAAGGACTGCAAACATCACCTGACAACACCTAGCACTGGGAAGAACTAAAAATTACACTGTAGTTACCATGGCAATGACCACAAATTCAAGTCCATGGATCCATTGACGTAAGTCACAAATCTTAGTTGCTTAAAACATGGAAAGGCCTTGTGAAAACTTTTATATGCCTGATTATGTAAAGGCTACACTGAAAATCTGTATCTAATTGATTAACACTAATTACATGCATGACCTTGCTCCGTGCATTTCACATGCACACAATACTAAATTTAAATGTCAAATTTGCACATCTGCTGCAGCTTTGGATGTGTGAAATCATGTATCAGACAACACAATAGAGCTGGATGGGGTGGTCTAGGAAACACAGCTAGCTAGGAGAGAATAGTAAGCATATACACATCACCAATCGCCATAGTAGTGCATTTTAGTGAGGTTGGCCTTATGCCCAAGTTTTATCAAATCTTGAACGTTTCATGATTATATTTTTGTGCATTACATGCTATGATTTATCGTTTTCATTATTGGAAATACTTCATCCAAAATAAATAATCTTGATTTATCATTGTTCCATATTATATCAGGATAATACAAATAAAAGATCTCAAGGCATAGACTGTTTATTAATCCATGTATGCAATATTATGTTTCAAGATATATAACTTACTCCATTTACACAATGAAATAGTGGAACTAGGGCTAATGTCAAATTTTCAACTCTTAGTATAAGGTTGCAATAGTAGAATCGTGGGAGGAATCAAGCAATGACAAATGATATTACTGCATGCATACACAATTTCCTACATGTACATTTGTGTGTATATAATCCATGCAGCTATGGTGATATTATAGTTTTGCAATATATTGACCCCTTGTCCACCACTGTGCGCGATTGGTTAAATGTCTTCCCCGGCTGTACAGGGTGTTTATCAATCAAGGTAAATAGACCATAAAAAAGTCATTGAATGAAGATTGTTGCTAAATGCTATTATAACGTGGGCTTAAAAATGTTGAATAAAATTAAAATCAAAGAACTATGAAGTGAATTAGATATTGATGATAACACTTATTTAGAATCATACCATCGGATAAGTATCCAAAACCGTTCAGCATTTTTCTTAATTATAATCTACATGTACATGTACTTGGCCGAATTTATTAATAAATACTAACTACTAAACTGCAGCATTAGATGTGTCCATCACCTCACCGCTTAATCCTGTCACTTTGTTGGAAGCAGGAGTGTCGGCTACAGCTGCTGCCCAGGCCACCGAGGCTAGAAAGCACAAAGCAAATGACCCTAAATGTTCAGAACTAGGGTGGGTTTGTGTCCCTATGGTAGTGGAAACCTATGGGGCTTGGGGAAAGGAAGCCACTACCATCATCTCCTCAGTAGCCTCCAGACTTGCTACCTCCACATGCCGGCCAAAATCCATCATACTCAACGAGATCTATGGTCGGCTGAATCTCAACCTGGTCTGTGCCAATGCCACAGCTGTCCTTTCTAGGATAGCTCCTCCGCCATAGACCTAACTTTCACATATAATGTGTTTATTGTCTTCCTTGTATTATCTATGTATATATAAATTATAATATAACTACTAAATGAAAATACAATGGCCTCTAAAACAAGTACGTTGCGAAAAAAAAAATCAAGATTTTTAATTTTGAATAAACGGAAGTAGTTAATGAACTTATAACTACCACCCCCGTTCTAAATTTATTAACATTAATTGAAATGAATAGGGTCTGTAACCGGAGACGTTTTATCAATTATTTTACTTCACCAGCATGTCTTCTTTTGCGGTTAGAACTTAAAATAAAATAAAAACCATTTAATTATATGATCATGATTATTTTATAAATACATGTAATTTTCCTTGTTCGGTAGTCCGACGGGGAATAACCGAATAAGTCAATTGCACGTCAAATGTAATGGATCAGTCACTTGTCACAGTAACAAAAATCCGCACCCAAAATGGTATGAAGTTGTTTGGATAATGGTGACGAATGAATCACTACAATATATGGGACAGTATCCGCGAAAATTTCGTACGTTTTATATCATTATAAGATAATAGTGTTATAACGTTTGAATCGCTATATCTTCCGAACGGTAAACATTATTGACATCCTATTTTCAACACTTTATACTACACCATTTCTCTATGACAAAATACATTTTGGAGTCTTGCACTTGCTCCTTGTCAGCATTGCAACGTTCGATACCCCACCGGGTTCAAACCCGCCATAACTTTCGATAGGAGCAATCAAATCGCTTCAAATTCGGTTTGTAGGTAGAGAGGTCCTATACCTATCGATTTGTTCTGTTCGTTAATTTTTATATCATCCGTTATGGAGATACAGTTGAACAAACTACGTGCATTTTTTCCCGCTTGATTCGCGCCAATGATTTGGGCAAATCGCTTCTCGCTCAATGTTTGGGGAGGCGGTGGTTATATCATTGGCGCGAATCAAGCGGGAAAACGCACACGTAGTTTGCTCAACTGTATCTCTGTAACGGATGGCATAAAAATTAACGAACAGAACAAGTAGATAGGTATAGGACCTCTCTACCTACAAACCGAATTTGAAGCGATTTGATTGCTCCTATCGAAAGTTATGGTGGCTTTGAACCCGGTGGGGTATCGAACGTTGCAATGCTGGTACGGAGCAACTGCAAGACTCCAAAATGTATTTTGTCATAGAGAAATGGTGTAGTATGAAGTGCTGAAAATAGAATGTCAATAACGCTTAACGTTCGGAAGATATAGTGATTCAAACGTTATTACACTATTGTTTTATAATGTTATAAAACGTACAAAAGTTTCGCGGATACTGTCCCCACAGCCCTCTGCGGGTGGACAAAAGGGTCCATAATTAGACAATACCGTAAACCCTTAAAATCCATTGCGGCAAGATGCGCCATGGTCTCATTAAAATGGCGTTTTTTGAGAGAGCTGTATCTTGTTCATTTTACCATCGAATGCCCGTTGATCCCTCCCATTTAACTGGTTTATCGTCGTAGTAGAGACTATACCATATGCGCACTCTTCACATCGCAATCCTTAATAACGCGCAGCCAATTTATATACGGATATCGTAAGGGAGAGGGGTAACGTTAGGATGAAAACACCAAGCACAGACAAATTCTCAAGACGGTTGGTATGCCGCATCGTCAACTACACACAATTAGGTGTACAGAAACACCATTCAGATGCAGCCATACTTTTTTTTTCATCACACAATAAACGGTTTTGCTTTGCTATGAATAATGCGGCTTCAGTTGCTTTGTTCGGTCAGATAGCCTAGATGTAACACCACAGAGACCAGCTCCAGAAGCATTGCAGAGTCTATGGAAGTCTTTTGGTAGCTACAGGGAAGAAAAGGAGGGCATTCTATCAATGTTCAGAGTTACTATAAGCCACTGTAGGTGCTTGTGATGTGTACGAGCAGTACTTTGACAGTGTAGTTATAAGTGTAAACAGAATTATTAAGGAGAACCAACAGACTGGCATTAGTGTAGTACAGTAAATAGAAGGGAAAGTGTAACAACAAGGGAGAATGGGAGGGAGAAGGAGAGTGAGGAGAGGAGAGGGGGAGGGAAAGGGGAGGAGAGGGGGAGGGAAGGGGGAGGAGAGGGGGAGGAAGAGGGGAGGAGAGGGGGAGGGGGAGGGGGAGGGAGAGGGGGAGAGGGGAAAGAGAGGGGAGGAGGTAAGGTGGAGGAGGGGAGAGGAGGGGGAGAGGAGAGGAGGAGAGGGAGAGGAGGGGGAGAGGAGGGGGAGAGGAGGGGAGAGGAGTGGAGGGGAGGGGAGAGGAGGAGAGGGGGAGAAGGGGAGGAGAGGGGAGGAGAGTGGAGAGGAGGGGAGGGGTGTGGAGGGGAGGCAAGTAGAAAGGATGGAGAGGGAGGAGGGAGAGGGGACGGAGGAGGGAGTGGGGAGGGAGGAGGGAGAGGGGAGGGAGGGGAGGCAAGTAGAGAGGATGGAGAGGGAGGAGGGAGAGGGGAGGGAGGGGGGAGTGGGGAGGGAGGAGGGAGAGGGGAGGGAGCGGGGAGGGAGGAGGGAGAGGGGAGGGAGGAGGGAGAGGGAGGAGAGGGGAGGGAGGGAGGAGAGGGGAGGGAGAGAGGAGAGGGAGAGAGGAGAGGGGAGAGGGAGGAGAGGGGAGGGAGTGAGGAGAGGGGAGGGATGGGAGGGGGAGGAAGGAGGGAGGAGAGGGGAGGAGACCAATGGATTGGGGTCAGAATAGTAGTCACTAGGTAGGCACAACTGAGAAGTGTACATGTACCGGGGGATGCAGTCTCAATGATGGAGACACTAAGAGGAGGGTTGTCTAACACATGAGGCTGCTTAATTGATGCTGGCTATGACATTGATCTTAATGGTACACCTATGGAAGAGAAGACAGCCAGTGTCTGGGGCCCAGACCCACATGTCATGTACAGCACTGCTCAACCTAAGTCTAATTGTGATGATACAAGCCATCCCACACACCATACATATTGCTCACTTCTCTTGGGCACCACGTGTGTACAATGTCTGTACACTGTGGTCTACAAGAGCAATCAAGTTGATAGAATTTATATATCTATAACAATGGGCAAGGTGGATGGGTGCAGGCTTTGGTCTCCTAGGTTAACAGGTGGTAGAGTCTATCCTGACTATCCATGTCCACACTGAAAACTTATCAATGTACATGTATCTACAAGAAGGTCCACACCCTTCTCTTATTGTTCAAGAACACAGGCTATCGATCCATTGCACCCCGGATTGTGGAAGCAATTCCACCGCCAAACAAAGGAGAAAGACATTCTAGGCCTATCCCTTAACTATCGTATGACACGTCTATACGCACATGTACTATTAATAGTTACCACGGCTCAAACCACAGTATACTTCACACGCGTATACCATCGCGAAGAAAAAGTATGGCTACAGTTCCATACTATATGCTGTAAGTACCTTCTGTCTCCTTTTGTTCTGTGCTTCCACTTGGGCAGCAGAATTTGTCTGCGTGGTCGAAAAAGTACGTTGAAGTCGATGGGTTCGTCAAAAAATGGCCGCTTGTAGGAAGCGGTGGAGAGAAAACTAGGCCATGTGACATTGGCTACTAATAGAACAAAGGTACTTCATTCCATGTATGGCCTTTAAATGGCGACAAGTTCAAACATGTTAACACGTAGTGCAAAGTTTGTAAGGTTGTCGGTTGTCAAGGGTGGTTGCTAAGGCATTACGCCACTTTTTCAATATTTCAATAGGTATGCCTTTTGTCCACAAAATGTATGGCCGCATAGGGCTGTGGATCCCATATATATAATTATAATTATAATTATAATTATAATATATAACAGTAGTACGTGATATGGCCTGCAATACGAGAATTGCGCCCGCGGCTCAAGCGTATTGGAGTTCATAACTTGCATGATTTTTGACACAAAAACTCCTGCGGTGATCCATGCAGCAATTGCCCTAGTATTGCTATATATATGTACATATACATGTATATGATTAATGATGCACATGTACATTAAATAACCTATTAATTATTAAAAATATTGGATGTAAACATGGCTGGCGTAATTAAATGTATTTTTTTTAGCGAATTCCATCATATCTCTGGGCCAGTAATATCGTACCAGGTGCTTTCTTTTGTGACACATTGCGCTCAAGTCATGTTATGCTGTTAGCTGTTTGTGCTAGTGTGTCCGCTTGTATGCTTGCATCTACTGGTATAGGCTCTAGTTGCCGGTACATGTACTTTGTTGTTACGCGTATCACGTCGTTCACGTGGTGCTGTGCTTCGTTTGTAACTTCAGGTACCTGACGACCTTCCCCTGTTGAAGGACGCGTTTGATGCCGTTCATGACCTCATCATCACGAAGCCAGCACTGTACGACAGGCTGATATCTGTGTAAGTTGGCTCACGTAGATCTCCGTGTTGACTTCGAACAGACCTTACGGAGTAGCAAGTTGAAGCGTAGACGTGTAGAACGTGTATCATTAAGCCCTAATTTGTTACCACCTTTCAGGGATGCCATGGGGTACAGGATAGTTGGCTCTCCAAGAAGCATAGAGAACAAGAAATATCAGCGGAACGCCATTATTTTCAATTTCGTATTTGTATTTGAAGTCAATGTTGACACAACTCTGTTTGAACCGGTTATCCTGAAACTTGGAGCAGCATTCAAAACCTACGAGGTTACAGAACTATTTTAGTGACTTGTGTGAATCACTGTTATATCACTGTCAAACATTTGCAGCTGGAGAGTTCATTCCTATCTCAAGAGGAGACACGAAAGAAGCTACCATCCATACTGTCCTCAGTGTTCAATGACTTCAACAGGTGTGGCTGCTGCACAATTCCGATTGGTACGTTCACTGTGCTGAGTTCGATTGCTTCCTTGCATTCCTGTTCATACATGTAGATGTTGATGCTTCTGTAATGGTGAATTAAGATACAGCACTATTTGGTCGACACTGTACCATGTATTACCAACCCCCTTGATCTCCCACAACACAAATAATAACAATAAGATGATCCTCACCGTCTATGCATCATGTCAATGCTTCCTACATGTGCATTGTATATTGCTTTGTGGTGTGCATTAATTAACTATAATGCGAATTGTGAGTATGCAGACCGTGCCACAGCATGTCCATGTGCAGTGTTTACAGAGTATGTACATGTACAGTGGTCAGTAATGCTCTCTGTTCCCTCCAGATGAGACCAAGAGCTTGCATCTGAAGATCACTCCCTCCCTGCCAGACCCCCCAACTGTGCAAGATCACCATGTCCCAATATTTACGTGCTCTCAAGAAGACATAGACTCAGCTCCTTGGGACCTCACTATTGAGCAGGTGATCAGTTGTCATTTGCATTTGGATTAGTGTGCAGATACAGGGCACATGCTAAGGCAGTTTTAACACTGGTCAGTAAAATGTCTGGATAAACATTCCGTTCAGATACTTAATTGGTTAGTAGGCAAATAGAAATCTGAATCTGAAACCTTTGGAGAAATTACACGTACATGTACATGTGGCTTATATTACTCAGAGACTACTGTAGTTAATGTGAATAACCAGTCTCTTATATATCCCTGTATTTTTGCAGTTTTCATGTACATGTACAATGTAGCATACATGTAGTTGTTCCACTCTATTTACACATACAGATCCTTCCTTATATAAATGGGTTTAACCATGTAAAGAAGATAGCTGAGGAGTCTGAGGTGGACAATGAGATTGTTAAAGTCTGTATACAGCATTTAATGTAAGTTCTGATTTATGCATACACGTACATATATGCATTGAAGGGAGACTAATACATGTACACTTACGATGTACAAATATGTGCACATTCATACATGTACATTTCAGTATGGAGCAATATATAATGCATGTACATTGTACATTGTTTATATGTGTACATGTATGTACAAAATGTACATGTGCATATGTGTATATGTGTCTATCTGTGTACATGTATATGTGTTTGTATTGTGAACAAAATAAAATGTTAGGGAGACCAATGGTCTGTGCTATGGAGGAACATGGAAACCGAAATGGAAATTGTTGTTACAGGAAAGGATTAGAGGACTGGCACAGATCTTGACAAAATCATTTGTTATTTACTTTTACTTAAAACACCATAGTTTTATTGATTGGATACTGTATATAATAAAACCTTCTACATTTACATTTAGATTGTTTCTTTGCATTTCTTACACATTGTATGTGTTTTCCTACCATAATGGGGCATGCAGTGATAATAATTAATGCAATCTTTGTACACATTTACTGTGCATGATTGAGAATATAACTTACACACAGTAGTGCATTCACTGACTCCAATCCACATTATGAAGCGCTTGCATTGAGCCCCCATGCTTACAGGTTTTGCATAACTGTTCATTTACAATGTACATGGTGTGTACATGTCGTTTTGGACACTAATTAGAATACATATAGTGCGTCTTATTGTTCAATACATGTACATGTACACACATTTTGTGCATTTACATGTACATGTACCTGTACCTGTTCATCAGTACTTTGCTACTGCAAGTAGCGATACTCAGGTAGATTAAGGCATGGGTTTTTATTATAGTGCGTCTTATTGTTCTATACATGTATTTCTATCCTACTTGGGGTGGGGGGGGGGGGGTAGGGAGGTGTATTCCGTGACGTATTTATTAAACGTTGCTTGGTTTTATATTGCTAATGGCAGCTGCTGAGTATGCACAATACTTGTAGCTGTAGATAAGCGTGTATAGAAAATAGCATTCTTTATGGGCTAGTTCAGTTTTCAGTGTTGTTTAGATGAACAGCTATTGATGCTTTTGCTCCCTCCCACATGCCCCCTGTATAGCACCTCCCCCCCCCCCCCCTTCCCAAGTGACCAAAATAGAGTATAGGTTTAGCTTCATTGTGCACGCTGCCACCAACACAAGCACACCACAACCAATTACAGCCACCTCAACAAGATGATCAGGCTTGATCCACCACACAACACAGCATTACAACACACAACACTCAAGAGCAGGGCCACACACAAACATTTGATTTAGAGGGGGTGGGCCCACACCCCCCTCACGGAAAAAACCCACAGTGAGGAAAACCCCTATTTAGGGATAAAAACCTCAAAGCAGGAGAAATAAATCGCTCTACAACAGGTACAAATACATGTAGTTCGTAGTTCCAGCCCGTCTTCAGGAAGGTCTACACTTTGATTAAGGAACGTCAACAGTAGTACCTACAGGATAGACAACACCACAAAACCAAACATGAGCGATAAAGATAACAGCACGTGCACACAAGCTTAGAATGAACAATTGTACTACAGAACCAGCCTTTTAAACCCCCCAACATGTGGCCCATCACATGCTATGTGTACTACTAATCATATTTGGGAGGGAGCTAAATTTCTGTCTAATTCACCGTGTTCAAATGTCAGAAATGTATATCTCCCTCCCACATGCCCCCTGTATAGCACCTCCCTTCCCCCCCAAGTGACCAAAAAAGAGTATTGGTTTAGCTTCATTGTGCACACTGCCACCAACACAAGCACACCACAACCCAATTTGAGTCATAAACAACGAGTTAGACCACACAATTCATTAGCCACTGCTTCCAAAACCCTACCCACTGCCACCAGCTCCCGCCATGTGGAGCTCTGGAGCGCCTCGTTGGGCAACCAGTTACCAGTTGCAACATGCATACCATGCTCTACTGTATAGCCCCCGTAACCTGTATCACTAGCATCTGAGTACACACATCTGACTGCAGATGGACTATGCCATATACATGTACATGTAGGTTGGGAGTTGTATAGGTCCAGGCATTCTACCCAAAACTGCAACTCTTCTTTTGCATCTGGAGTTATATGACTAGCATATCACACCATGTATTCCTGCCTTGCAGCAACGTGTACAAGGCACGTGATATAAACCTGGATAGTGATCCCAAGGCTAGGCTCATAACGACCATTTTCCCCACCAGGCTTGCTATGAACTTTGCTCTTAAGGCTGTTTGGCTAGCTGCTATTTGAAGGTTAGCTTTTAACCCATTAATCTTTTTGACTGGCATTGAAATACTTGTACATCCTTGTTTCAAGTCCACTTCGAATCCTAGCCATTGCAGCCTATGCGTGGGTGTCCATACTGATTTTAACCCACCCCATGCACCCCGCCTTTACTATAGACCTTTTACCCAGCAGCTGCAACTGAGTGCTTCAACCTGATTTTGCGATGCACACAACTGACTTAAGCCCCTTACTACGCCACAACTGCACCAACACCCTCATTACTTTTGTGAATACATATGGTGCTGATGACAGCCCAAACGGCAATACTGCAAATGTGTAGAATTTACCACCCCATTCAAACCCCAAGTACTTACGATGATGCGGTGCCACGTCAATATGATGGTATCCAGACTTGAGGTCAAATGCAAACATCCACTCACCAGGTTAAAACAGAGCCAATACCACACGCAAGTCCTCATATTTGAATTTCTGCTACCAGCGAATCTTATTTACATATCTTGGATTCAGCACCAGTCGCTTTTTTTCCAGATTGATTGGTAATCACTGACAGGGGACTGTAAACATATGGTGGGTCTGTAACTGTCTCAATATACAATATGTACCCTCCCTTTAGCAGATCAACATCAGCTGCTTCTACAAATTGCCTATCAACTAAAGCTGATTTCTGATTGGGACGAGAGTATGGTGTGGGCTCAGCATATAATGGTAGCACATAACCATTTTCTATAGTATCCAGCATCCATGGAGGGGCACCTAAGTCCTCCCTCCAAAATGCTAGGCCCTCCTTTAAGGTGCCCCCTTACAGAACCCTCGTTCTTCTCACCCTCCTGTACTTCCCAACACCTGCTAGGCATGCATTCTAACGCCTCACAACACTGACGGTGACACATTCGCCACCTCCCCTTCAACCATGTCTAGCACCACGTGCTCACATGTCGGAAAAGATACGCAACTGCTCCCGCTTTTGGGCATTCCTTCCTCCAGTGACCGGCATCTCTGCACATAGGGAAACGAGGAGGCGGCTTCGGTGCAGCGGCTTTTGCAGGTTCCACGAATGGAGCCTTGGAGATGAATGGTGCACCACCTGCTGTCACTACAAACGGAGAGAGAACCACCTTCGCCTTAACCTCTTGCAACTTTCTTTACTTGGCCAGCTTCTTCTCCGCTAGCCGCTCGGCCTTTTCCATCCTTTTTTCGTCCTCTGAATCGTCCGCCAGGTCATCATCCTCATATTCTTCCACGACGGCTCACCCAGACTCGGAGCGATCGGTGAACTTAATCATCTTCTGCCTGCGTGTAATGAGCTCCATGCCTTGCGTCATTTCACAGGCAACCCGCTGCAGCAATTCTTCTGAACGCGGTGCCGCCACCTCCATCTTCACCACCTGCTCATTAAATCGGAATTGGAGCTCATTCGGGCGCCTCTTGCTAGCTTCAGCGAGGTTTCTTCTTGCCCTTGGCACACTATTTGAAGCTCCTCTTGCATTTTCTTCATGCCATCGAGGAGTTGGGCAACTGCTTCGTCTGACATGCTGAAGTACACCGATAAAGTTAGCAGCACGTGCACCACGTGCACACAAGCTTAGAATGAACAATTGTCTACAGTACCAGCCTTTAAAACCCCCAACACGTGGCCCATCACATGCTACATGTATACTACCAATCACATTTGGGAGGGAGCTAAATTTCTATCAAATTCACCGTGTTCACACGTCAGAAATGTATATTTGTATCACTATTGCATTTTGTCGGCATTGAATGACCACATGCAGCTGTCGAGGTAGCCACATAGGATCCTTAAGGTAAACATTTATATAGGCTTGGCCGGACGACATGCCAAGGGGTTTCAGGGCATTCTATAAGTTGAATGGACATAATGACCCATGATGAATTTGTTTTTTGGATTGGGGGTGAAATGAATAACTACTTGAATCACACAGACAAAAAGAAAACTTATATCTCAAGATACAAGTGCCGCCTCTCATATTAAAAATTCTTTCTTAACCATGTGAGTCAATTTCCTAACCCCAACTGATGAACAGATACATGTACATGTAGTAGATGGCTGTAGCTGTTTTTTGATCCATACATTTTCTATACAGGTACATGTTTACTGGTCCGGCTATTGAATACAATCACACACTATACATGTAGATAAACACCCACGCATGCCATTAATATTAGTTGCTTACAAATGTATATCCACAAAGGTGAAAAATAAGATACAAACAATCTTCATTCACTTGACTGTCATTGCTGCAAAATGGTCCTGAAAGCATCTACCTGTGCAGAATGGTTAGAAAAGATTGGTTCATCAATGACAATTAAATTCAATATATGTCGATTCACCCATGCCTTTATCATTGTACATGTTAAAATTACGACACACATCCAAACGATTTGATCATAATACATACGTTTACATATCCTGTATAGAACTCATGCTGATAGTTAGAGAAGGCAAACAAGGTGAAGTATAGAGTTTCCTCTTTCCTAGCTAGAGCCAGGTCATCGTAGACAGGAGTAGCCTTGCTGAAAAGGTGTGCCACTGTAATGTACCGCAAGCATTGGAACTAAACTACATGTATCTACCGATCAACCACCAGAACTGGTTGTACATTGTACCAGTAACAAGATCTCCTATTACCCTATCCTACATTGTATATGTATATGTTTGTTTCACGTGTTTCAGTCTTACCACGTTTCCATGTAGTTGATACTTGTGTAGTGTAGCCCTGTCACAGTCTACTTGTGGGCATGCAACGTCATATTGACTACATTATAGCCACTTGTACATTTATGTACATCTGTTTTAGGAGTCGTGCCTTTAATATATGCTAGCACTGGGTATTATCCATGATCACTTTTCAATCGGTTCCTTGTCAACACTTCATCAAAGAAGGCACCAAAACATCCTCCACGGACAATGATTGGTGAACTAACAGCAGCAACCTTCCATTTATACCATTTCTCCTCAATTCTGCTGTCATGCCATAGGAAGTCAAAGGACTTGAAACGTGTCTAAGAACGAAGAGATACATGTACAATGTAGGAAGGCACTGTAAGGTTATCTATCCATCTAGAACGAAGAATTTCCAAAAATGCTTTACTTGTAGATGCTTGAGAAACACCTTGTCCTAGGGTTTGTTCAGTTACATGTAGCCTTCTAAGCAAGCAGGGTCATCATTGGTGGAAGAAGTTGGTGGTAGTTTGTGTAGTTGGTATAGCATGTTGCACTCTGGTACTGAGTGTTTTGTCTTTTCCTTGTTTATGATCTCTTTTGTCTTGGAAATTGTCTCCTCACACCTGGTGTAGCAGTGAATTGAGGACAGATTTTATTAACCACCAGGGAACCTTTGCGAGGAGTGTAGTAGTAATATTTTTCAGCTTTGTGTTTTGCATTGCTGTAGGGCACTGCTCCTGCAAGTACAAATTTACACCCAGTGTGATAGTCGCTGAATGCTAGGCATAGATGTATATGACTTTCCCCTGATAAAAGTGACTCCTTGGAGTTACATGTATTACAGCCTTAGGCATAATAAACTCCCCGTCGATCTTGCCAAGACGTACATGTACATGTACATGTATATGATACCCCTGTTATCTGCCTTGACAAAATTGACTCCTGCCTTATAGCCTTAGGTATTAATAAATCCCTGTTGGTTTTTCCATGCATCATCATGCATGGCCATACTTTCTGGGCAGAGATACATGTAGCAACTGAATAAAGGTATTTATGCATCTATATACATGTATAGAAAATGAAAGAACACTGACAAAGACAAATAATATCACAGACTGCTTGCTACTTACATTTATATAGATGCACAACCATGATGCAGCAACACCATTTTGCTGAATGTTCATGCAGTGGAAATAGTACCACTGTAGGCATTGATTATACTGATTGGAATGAGATTATTTGGCAGCCTACATGTGCATATCAGATGTATCCTGAAACTTTGTTCCTTTCTACTGCATGGTGTGACGAAAATGGTTGTATGCAATTGAGTTCTGCTCAAAACAGTGCACCAAATGTGTACGAAGATAAATGTCACCTCATAAATTTTCCCCCAATGCAGCATGGTAGGCAAAAGCAATGGCAAATATTCCACATGGTGGTTTCTTTAAGTTATATAGCGCAAATGTCAAGTTCGACTATTGAGTGCTCTATTTCAAAAGAGTAAAGAAAGGCAAAAGTGACGAGGAAGGGTGGAAGATTTGTGTTAGAACCGAAGACATAAAAAGGCGCATTCTCGAGTCATGCCAGGCTGGGATTGAAGGTACAGAAAGTATATATTATTCAGTACGATAATTGTATACCTATACACATATACATGTAATATAAATCTCAACAAATAGGTTGGGCCCACCACCTCAAAGCACAATAAGTACATGTACTTTAGTAGATCATTTTAGCAAGGGCTTGAAGCTGCACCACTGAAGGATAAGACTGCTGCAAGTGTAGCACACTTCTTGTTTGAAACTTTTTGCAGGTATGTGGGAAAATAATTCAAATTGATTGAATTGCATCATGTGCACATGGATTGATCCATGTTATATATTTTATGTATTAGGTTTGGATGCTTCGAAGTTATGATCATTTCAGACCAAGGCAGAGAATATTAAGAGCAGCTCTTTCAGGTGACTCAAACGGACCACAATGGTTCTTCAGCGTACCACCCTCAGACAAATGGATTAACTAAACAGTTGAATCAAACTGCAAGCAAATCTTATTTAAGTTGTGAACAGCAACCAAGATGACTTGGATGAGCATCCCTCAGCTGTCCTATTTGCTTATTGAACCAGCGTGTAAAGCCACAAAGCTTACATCTTTTGAAATCATGGACTGTAGGCAAGTACATGTATAAAATTCATACAGGTACATCTCATGACCTACCATGTGCATTCATATAGAAAACCGAAGCTACCAATTGACATGGAATATGCATTGAGCAGCACAGGAAATGGTGATGGTGCTCACAATGATGTCAAATCAGATGGTGATGTTCACACAGGTGATGGTGATGGTGCTCACAAATTGCCACAATCTATAATTGAAGTTTTTGCATTTGCGCCTTAGGTTGGAGTTATCTCCCTTTGAAATGCCCTTAGGATATTCATTCATATGCAGATAATCTTTGACAACACTGAATTTATCTTTGTCCATGCGAGCAAGCTATGTCACTTCAAAAACTACATGTGGCTTATGGAATTCACATGGAGAGTCATATATGCCTTAGGCGTAAATGACATGGGAGTCATTTTATGCCTTTGAGTCATTTATGCCTCTGACACCAGCACTGCAGTCTTTATCATTTGATCTCAAGTCAGAGGCAAGGGCAGCTGGAAGACCTTCGCCAATCACTGCAGCAATTCTTACTCTGTTCCCTTTCACTCTTACATGTGCATGTATTTTTGCCACTGCTGTGTTGTGCAAAGTACTTTGTCTTATAATGCCTTGCAGAAAATTTTCAGGGTATTGTTCTTTTCTCGATGGTATACTACATGTAGTTACAGCATCTTCATTTTTTTTAAAAAAGGAAACAAAACCATGATAGGGCTTCAACAGGATCTAACATCCTCCAAGGACAATCAAGAACACACAGCAACCTTCTTGTCAGCACACTAATATACAATAACACTCACTTAATACTTTCCTTTTGCGGTCTTAGTCCCATGATTGAGTTAAAGATTTTACCTACATTAATGTGCATATATTTACATGTACATGTACATGTATGTTTATGTGAAATCAAAGAGTTTCATACATGTACACTACAACTGGGGATTCCTAAATGAATTGCCATGTACATGTATGAGAAAATGTCAGCCTTGTACGCACTGTTAATTATTAAAACACTACAGTGATTGGTGGCCAGTGGGCAATAATTGTGTACGCTGCTAATATTTATATACATGTACATGTACATGTGGGTGTACAGGTACTTTGACTTACATGTATTTTATAGTGTATGTGTGTGTACATGTATATGTATATTATTTACTGTAGCATGCAAAGAGATTTTCATATTGCCGTATTATTTCTTTAGACTTTATGGATTTGTGAAACTTATCACCATATTCCAGGTCTGTGAATAAGCATTTATATGCATGTACATGTACATGTAAGTACCATACAGTAAAGATTCATAATACATCATTACACATTTTGCAACATGTGGCAAATCAATTGCTACCTCAATTAATTGCATTAGAAAGGTTCTGTAATGGACATGTAAGAGTAGAAGTGCATTTAGTAGCCGTTTTATGCCATTGTGTAATGTGCCAAAAAATGGTGTACTGCACATACATGTAGATACATGTAATGTGCTCCTTAATTAAGATAATGTTAACCTTCATTGTACATGTAGTGAAAGGAAAATAATGATCACAGCTTTTGTGCCATTAAGCAGTGTTTGTGTCATTTTAAAACTGGTAAACATGCATGACATACATGTACTTGTTTAATGTAGGCGCTAGGTCAATGCCAAACAAATATTTGTTCCGTGGTACATGTACGTAAGTCATGTACACATTGCTAACCACCAACTAGTGATGCAATTTTTAATCAGCTTAGATACACATGTAATCTAGATCACCTGTCCATGAGTCTACCACAAAATAGAATCATATTACATGTATGTGTACATGTGTACATGTATATCCCTACAATAGACAGCATCACCATCTGGACATGCATGTACATGTACATACAATGTACATGTATACATGTACATGTATTATGCCTGCACATCTCATGACTACATGTATCTCATGACTGCAGCCTACATATCTCATGACTACAGCCTGCACATTACTTGACTACTAATGACTACAGCTTGGCATCATCTATACTGTACATGCAGCCTTTTATGGCCATGCCCTTTTATGTTATGTTCGAGCAGTTTGATATTATTATCTTAATTAATTTTGGTCATGTAGTTAAACACATCACCTTTTGGTCTTTGCTCATTAGTGGCTAGTCCTAGGATAACCAGATGAATATTTGTCATTTGCACTACTGGTTGTTTGTTCGTAGTGAAGTACATGTAATGAAAGTGCATGTATACGAACCATTGCATAAAATACGACAGCAAATTTTAGTTCCCAAAAATATGAGATTCCCATCTTTGAACAGCCGTGAGCATACACAATGTTCAGTTTACCTCAGAAAGTCAAGTGTATAATATTTTTCACTTGTTAACAACCTCTAATTCAATAATTGTGATAGTGTATCGCTTTTATAGTGTATACAAAATTCATTGGAGCTAAATTGTAACTTGTACTGTCATAAAAAGGAGGAGGGGGAAACACTCTAAAGGAGCGAAGGTATTTCACTAAGATGCAGATTGTTTCAGTCTTTCTCTTGCTTTGTACATGTAAGTCAGGGGGGTTCTGGAAAGGTGACTGATGGAGCAGGTAAATATGGTTGCCATGACAGAGCTGGCCTCAGCATCCATTTCCATCCAACTAAATCCATCATATTCTACCATGATTCACATCCATCGTTGTGCAGCAACTCCTGTGGGCCTTTGCAACCAATTTCCATAAATGGTTCTTACCTTATTGTAAAATATGTTGGATGGTTGCCGCTGAACCCAACTACATGTACATTGTGTGTATACATGTATGTACATCATCTACTGGCAGAACCTCCAATGTATATTCTTACAAAGCAGGAGAGGTCTGAAGCAACCTGCATCGTAGTACAGTTTACACTTTGGCACCAATGAATTTAGAATACACTATCAAAGCAATGCAATATCACATGTATATGTACATGTAGCAGAAGTTGTTTGTAACTGAGCCGTGTTGAAATTGTATTTCTATCCATTGTGTAGGATATGGCTGTTTAAAAGAATGGGAAATTAAAAATGGGAAATACAGTGCGTAACGTGATACTTGATCCTAAAAATTTTTCCAGCAACTTTACAATTCTCTTGATTTTTGTAGCCTAGTGGTATGAGATAATCAAAATCTAAAAACGGAATAAGCTTTACTAGCTAGCCATCTGGCAATAAGCAACATTCAAAATGAAGTATGTCAAGTTATTTTCGGGCCCGCACTCTTTTATTTTCTATTATTGCTCCAAACACACAGTTTTTAGCCCATTTCTCCACAGTTTCGCAACGGATTGCGCTGATCGTTGGTACATATATGCAACGTTGCACCTTGCACCAAACTGCACAGTCCAATTTCGAACCCGGGACACAGTTTGAGTTCTGCTTGCCTACGAAGGCCAATTTGAGGTGGAAAAGTGTTAGGTCAGGATTTTCTTTAGGCATGTTTTATCCTGCCTAAAGTGAGCATGTAGGCAGTCAAATGGTATCTGTATCGGAATCAGGTCTAGTTCTAGCATTATAATTTGTCTTTACCTTCTAATGGACGCTTCAAGTCGGAAGGTTGAAAAACAGCGGACATATTGAAATGAATATCATTTGTTAATGGCATCATTGCTAAACATGACTGAAAGTGGGTGTGCTGATCAGAGCAAAAACGGTTCTTTTCAGAACCAAGAAGAGCAAGCTTCTACCTCTGGGCTGCCGCTTCGTAGGAGAAAGCAGTCGCCACCAATATGGGAGCCGCTGATGAAGAAAAAAGCCCCGAGAGGTAACCCCACGGCCGGAGTTGTTACACGATTGCAGCAAGCGCAAGCCATCAAGTCTTGGCGATCATGATCAGCAGCTGTGATTGCCAGCATTGCATCGAAGGAGCTCGAGGCCTTAGCTGCTCATATGCCAGACATCCCTGATGCCGATGCAAGAAAGCTAGCACTGCGCATGTACTACCTGGAGCTCTCCGAAGGAGTATCGCTAAAAGATGCCCAAACGAAAGTCGGAAAGGTGCTTTTTATTACCCCAATGCATTGCTGGCAATCACAGCTGCTGATCGGCTTTTTTGATTGGGGCTTTTTTCTTCATCAGCGGCTCCCATATTGGTGGCGACTGCTTTCTCCAACGAAGCGGTAGCCCACTGGTAGAAGCTTGCTCTTCTTGGTTCTGAAAAGAATCGTTTTGGCTCTGATCAGCACAACCACTTTCAGTCATGTTTAGCAATGACGTCATTAACAAATGATATTCATTTCAATATGTCCGCTGTTTTTCAACCTTCCGACTTGAAGCGTCTATTAGAGGGTAAAGACGAATTATAATGCTAGAACTAGACCTGATTCCGATGCAGGTACCATTTGACTGCCTACATGCTCACTTTTAGGCAGGATAAAACGTGCCTAAAGAAAATCCTGACCTAACACTTTTCCACCTCAAATTGGCCTTCGTAGGTAAGCAGAACTCAAACTGTGTCCCAGGTTTGAAATCGGACTGCGCAGTTTGGTGCAAGGTGCAACGTTGCATATATGTACCAACGATCAACGCAATCCGTTGTGAAACAATGGAGCAATGGGCTAAAAATTGTGTGTTTGGAGCAATAATAGAAAATAAAAGAGTGTGGGCCCAAAACTAACTTGACACACTTCATTTTGAATGTTACTTATTGCCAGATGGCTAGTAAAGCTTATTCCGTTTTTTGATTTTGATTATCTCATACCACTAGGCTACAAAAATCAAGAGAATTGTAAAATTGCTGAAAAAAAATTTAAGATCAAGTATCACGTTACGCACTGTAGAGTGGCATTTTATTTCACTTACAATGTTACCACTATTGGATCATTACACAGATAGCCCATAGTGAAATCTTAGGACTGACCATTCGAGAGATACTAATGTGCAAAGTCCATAAAGGTGACGCAAAAGGTTAAAACTTTGATGTAATTAATTTTCGGCAATAATCAAAGTAGGTTTATCACATCAACAGCACTTTCTAAAATAACGCGCATGTACATGATTTTATGTGACATAAAATTTCTATCGGCAAGTACATATTAAAACTTTATTTCACTGTGGATTGTACATGTACATGTACATGTATAGGTGAAAGGAAAAGAAAAATTACGTCATCCAATTTGTTGGTTTACAAAAGTGTTGCAGCTCAAAAGAAATTACATGTACATGTACATGTCGTGTCATACAATTTGTTCCTTTACAAAAGTATTGCAGCTCAAAAGAAATTACATGTACATGTACATGTACATGTGACCCTACTACTTTATCGTAATGCAAAAAAATATTTCATTACGTATAACGATTGTGTTATGTTGTTACTTTGAACATAGCTTTGTTTGTGTATACATGTATGTGTTACACTCTAGGTACTGTAGATATGTAAGCATCTCATTTATATTCTAAGTGGTAAAACACCTGCATGTAACTTTGCATATGCAGCATTTACCGTTAATTCAATTAAAATGCAGTTTACTTTGTACATGTACATGTAACACAATACGTAATATGTTGCGCCAAGTACATGTACACGTATAGTCAATCTAGCCCAGTAATTTTCCATGTACATGTATTTTTGGTAAAGGCACATCTGATTTAGATTACTCTTAACGACGTTTTTTCTTCATGTGTAGTACAATAATGTGTACATGGCTGAGCCAAAGATTAAGCTGTTGCTAGAAGACCAGCAGCTCCAAAAGGAGTGTATTGATTATGTGGCTTTGCAAGGTTGGTTGCAATATTGTTCTGATATTAGGTGGATGTACTGAATACTACAACTAACATCTGTTGAATTGCCTGTTAAAGTTATTATTTAATGTGGTGATTTTGTATGTTACTTATTATTACAATTTGGCTATCTTAGTATTAGTCTTTGATTACATGTACATGTACATGTATAGTACCAATCAGAAAAACATTCCCCACCTTAGAGTACTTTCTATAGTGATCGTACAAGTACAACTGTAGTTAGCATATGACATTATTACGCTATGGTAGAGGAATACAGAGCACAGCGAAATACATGTACATGTACGTTTCTACGCTGACTACGCGTACTTCGTACCAGCGGTGCCATGATTACATGGCGCGAAATGTATGCCATTTTTTCAATGCTGCTGGTACTTGTGCTCATGCGACAAAGCAGCCAAATTCTACTACCCAAACTACAACATGTATGTGCTCAATGTTTACACGAACTTCGCTACTCAGAACCTGTCTTATGCTATGATGCTATGGCACGATAATTAAACTACATGTATGTGAAACGTAGGGAAAGGTTTTTCTGATTGGTACTGTACATGTAAATGCATAATAAGGCCCCCAATTATAGTTTCTAGTCAGGGCTTTTTCAAGTCAATGCTGCGGACTGTTGGCAGTGGCTGCTCCTCCATTAATGATATTCTACTTACACAAAAAGTGATATGTGAGCGTGCTTATGGGAAAAGCACAATATATACACAAAACTACATGGTTAAGATCCCTCCCTAATTGACTGTGAAAAAAGCAAGACCCAAAAACTTGGTAGCACTTGTCTGGGGTCCTTTGTACATGTATACTAAGCATGATCTTCAGATCTGCGTTCTCTGAAATGCACATCAGTACGCCCATCGCTAGATTCCTAATCTGCTTTACTGGGACTGCTTTTATATGCTTTGATATTACTAGTACATGTGTACATTTGGAGGCAATAAAATAAGCATAATGAAGTCTGAATGCGGTTAGAGTCAACTGAAGTGTGGTAGCAAACTGGACCGGTAACATGCTATTATTTTGTTACTGTTGTTGAAGCAGGGTCTCTGTGTTTCAATTGTATTTTTATACACAGTCAATTACAGTAATTAATGGGCACAACTACAGTACCAGTCAGAAAAACGTTTCCCTAACGTTCTGTGTAGTTTAATTACCATGGTGTACATGTAGCATTGTAGTTTGACATGGGTACTGAGTAGCGACGTTCATGTAAACATTGAGCGCGTAGTTCGGGTAGTAGATTTTGGCCGTTTTGTCTTGCGAACACGAGTACCAGCAGCTTTGAAAGAATTATGTATCGTTGCGCCATGGAATAATGACTTTCAAATTTTAAAACACGAGCGTTGCATGACCAAACATCCTCAAACTCCCGTGTCAGATTGTACACTCAACCGAAAGAGGGTGTCATCATTTGAGGGGTGGTTCGTTTTGCAGAATCTGATGTAGCTGGTACACATATGTAGATAGATCTCTTTCCTGCCTTGTACATGTACATGTATGGATGAGAAACATGAGGTAAATAGGGATTGTGCAGTTCATGCTATGATAAATTCAATGTGGTTGAGAAAAAACTTAAAGTGAATGCGTGTATATACACACGAACGCTAGTGTGAACACTTACCCTACATAACTGAGGTATCAGGGCTCCTTCGAGAGTGAGAATCGCCTCACTATATTCCAAATATGCTCACTCAAAGTTCATCAGCGATGCGTAATAACATGCCTAGCACTCAAATTCCACAAATCGTTCGCTTGTGTAAACAGCAAAACACTGGACCCAGGCGATTACACCCGTCACTTGGCGCTTCCTGCGTGTCATAGCTAACGAGCTCCCAGTACCCTCCTCACTTTTCCCCTGAGTCCAGCCGTCGGGCAATAAGCTGCCCCATGTCAACAAAATCCCATTGCCAGATCTTTTTGGCTTATCTCTTCGGGACTGGGGTCATGCCTTCATCAATACAAACCCCCCAGCTGCTTGGTACACATGGGAGCGACAAGCATGCTTTCTGACCCCCCCAATCTGATGCTCATCAATGCAAATCAGGATGCCTGCCTCTTTCATTGTAGCAGTCAATGGTAACGAACCAAATCCTAAAGGAATACGTATAGTAACATATAAAGTACCAAACGTGGGTACTGGTCATGCTACGCGCCACCCCCGCTCCAATACAGTCCTCAATATGTATCAAAAGAATATAAACATATCTTCCAGTAAATATACGTAACTACCATCACCGCAACACTTGACCCAGCATCAGTACTCGCTGGAGCACTGACAAGGCAACGGTAGGCTACTCGCTGGAGCACTTGACACGGCAATAGTACTCACTGGAGCACTTGACACAGCAATGATACTCACTGGAGCACTTGACACAGCAATGATACTCACTGGAGCACTTGGCACTTGACACGGCAACGGTACTTGCTGGAGCACTTGACACAGCAATGGTACTGGATGGAGTTCATCAATGAAGTCCTAGCACGCAACCAAACAATAAATAGCAATACAGTACACAATTCACTAAGATATCATCTACTGAGCCGAGGCTTGTCATCCCAAAACATTTTGGGAGAAATTTCTACACCAGAGATTTTAAGTCCCGTGCTGATTGTAGGTTCTCCGTCATTAACCTTCACCACGTTCTTCCACCATAAAAAAAATAAAACTAAAGGTCAGGGACTGGCATGGCAAACAACCCTCCTATGTGCTGCTCGAGGATTACAACTCAATGGCGCATGCTCCCTCCCGCATCAACCTTGGTTAACTCGTTAACTGTTATTAAAATGGTCACAGTAATTCACATGGGGTAAAACGAAAAGAGGAGGCAACATATTTCCAGAGGCACAGATTGTATGCACCACTGTCACAATTCCTCCATGTTCTGCTGATGTGATTGAACCTACACGTACTTCCTTCTTTTCCTTTTGAGCAACAACCTTTGCCAGAATTTGCGTAGTAGTGCAGCCAACCTCATCTATGTTGTAGATGTCTCCTATAAGTGTTGAGCACAGAGCTCAATTTGTCATAGAATTTGTCTACCATAGGTTTGGTCCTGGCTATGGATGTAGCCCCTGGTGCACGAATTCCTGACCTTGAAACATTTCCACCAGCCCATTCCAGCCTTCCTGTCTCTGGTCCAATTGATAGGTATTGTCAATTTGTTGATTAAATCAAATTGATATGCTAATGTTCAACACTTTTCTAATGAAAGCCCATTAAATTGATCAGCAAGTTTTTTAACATTACTCGCCAAGTCTACCTCCATTTCACAAGTAAAAACAGAATGCCTAGCCAAATACTTGTAGCTCAGTACTCCTTTTACATGTACATGTATGTGACTCAGTACACTTTTTAAAGTCATATTATGACAGTTAAAGCATATGGTTGTGAAACGAAGGCTGGTTCTACTATTCTTTTGAACGATAAATGATACCAGGTTTTCAAATCGTCTTATTGAAGAAGCCTGTCCATTTGCCTTCTCCTTGGTTTCTTTATCCCAAGACCAATTCTCTATCTTTTCAGTATCATATAAATGTGGATGTGTGATGATATCAGCTGTCATTACAAGTGCTGGATGCATATCCAGAAAGCTTTCATAAGCTTCATGATGCTCAACCCAACGAGTACTGCATAAACCTTTGAGTTTGTGTTGTGTTGCAGAAGTAAAAGTTTTTGTCAAGAATAATTTCTAAAAATGCTTGACGCTTTGGGGAATTATGATGAAAAATAAAATTCATTCATAACATCTATAACGTTTCTTATTGGTTGCATTTTGCAGCTCAAGATTTAAAATATGTACATTGCAAGGCAAATACATTGCTTTCTGGTATAAAGCTTTAAATCTGCCATGTAAACCTCCCACAGCTGATGATGACATGGAACTTGTAGTGTCATATATTTGTGCCCGTACTTTATTAAAATCAATGCTCCTGGAAGTATGACACTCGATTAGTTTTTCACATACTTTCTCAGAGTTTGTTCTTTCTAATTGAACAAAATCATAAAAAACTTTCTTGATAACAGGATGATGCACATTATTATAGTCTGGTATTCGGTGGCACACACCAAGAACAGTGTGATTATTTGAGCTATCAGTAACTTCGTCTGCAATAATGGAAAAGAATTTACCTCTGTTTGATGTCAAACATGTATGTTCTCTGATGTAATCGCCGGAAACATCTATCAACTCATTCTGTATAGTCTTGGATGTAAATCTAGCATTCTTTGGTGCCTTTTCAATAAAATTTGCGAGAACAGAATCTGTTTTTGCTCTAAACTCAAGCAGGGCGATAAAATTGCCGCGATTGGATGAAGCATCAGTTGTCGCATCATCCCTGTGACCTCGAAAGGAAATGCCTTGCTTTCCACAGTATATAATATAATCCACAATGCTTTTTAGAGCTCGCCTACAGTGTATTTGAATCCGCGAGTTCCAGCAATTGATGATCTAAAATGTTGTCGATTCTCAAGGTTGTATCATTACATTGTGACAAAAACATCAATACTGCTTCTTTATGGTACTGGTACTTTTCATGAATAACTAGAACGCCATCATTGCCTTTGGCTCGCTTATAATCTTGGAATGGCTTTGTTATTAGCTTCCCAAAGATACCTCCTCCATGCGAATTACCACGGGGTAATTTTGCAAAAAGAACACAATATTTGCAATATCCTCCATTTTGCGAGGGTGACCATACCAGCCAATGATACTCCTCAAGCCATTGCTTTTGGAAAAAAGCTTGGCAAACTTTCCCATTAATTTCAAATCTATGGGCTGGTCCTGGTTGCTGCGGGTCAGAGGGCAAGGTAACATGCTTCGTCAAAAGATCAAGAATAACGTTGCTAGGAAGAACTGTCCTGACTTTCACAAGCCCCACATCGTTTGCAGACAATACCATTGCCGAAGGCACAGATTGAGAAACTACTGCTCTTGGACATGGCGTGATTGCTATTAGTACCTCGGCTTCATGATTCACTTCGAGAGGGGTATCATCATCTTCAGAGGTTTCAGAGATTTTAATTGGAAGAAATGAAGAGCTAGCGATGGAAGATGATTGTCATTTGGGCTGTAATTCGGACGCCTGTGCAATTACAGTATCATCATTATGTGCCGCAACTGCAAATAATGGTTGTGTATCGTGACGTGACACCAAAGTTGGCGGTGCACTTTGGTTATCAGCCTTGTGTAGAAGCGATCTAATATCATGCATCCGATGGCAAACCTTTGCTTTGGTCTCATCTTTCTCTTTAGGTCGCTTTCGACTCAGAGGCTCCATCAGATCTGTCAGTCCAGAATAACTTCAACGTAAAAAAAACCAGTAATGTTAATTTTGACGATAGGGATCAAGTTTACTACATAGGCCTACCTGCAGTGCTAATATAAGCTAGCAGTAGATTTCACTTGTAGCAGTACTCAGTCACTCAAACACACAAAGAACAATTCCAGCTGTCACACATAATTTAGAGCACGTGCATGCCTGTCCGATGTGGTAGACTGCATGGCGCCGCACTGGCTGGTACGCAGCCTGTGTCTTTGCAATGTATACATGTACATTTAATCGTTTTTGCATGTACCGCTAAGGCACCGCGCCTTAGCTATGAATATTTAATTTCTATTTGGCAGGGGGGGGGGGGGGGGGGGGGGGGGGGGCAAAATCCCAGTTGCCCCCCCCCCCCGTATCCACCACTGGTATATCCACGTGCAAACCCACAGCATTGCTAGAAATATGTCTAAATTCCGCATTGTTAACACTTTTTTAGGTGTCGATATTAGTTCCGTTTGTTGAATAGTTTTGAATAGTCTTTTTAGATCGTTCTGCATAGTCGCCAGATAGTACGTAGTACTAAGACGATGTGTGATGTTGTTTTTTTGACCGCTACTGTAGTTGTGTCCTGGTATTTATACATACAAATGATCATTACCAGTGACATTATTGCTGTGCTTATTCATATCTACGTGTAGGTACAGTTCCAAAAATCCGTGCTGTGTTTCGGATGTATTGCAGTCTAGAAGCTGGACTGACTGTAAAGGATCTTTGCATTAGAGAGGATATGAAAACTGAGGGTATAAATGAAAGGTACATTGTAGATATTATGCAGTGTCCATTCTTGACACAGCAGCATCAAAAATGAACCCTCTAATTTTATGTGGATAGACGTTTGTTTGCATAGATTGGTTTGTAAGCATAAGGAAGGTATATCAACTGATTATTATTAAGTAATGTGATATAAACTTGATCCTCCATCCCTATCAGACAAAATGACTTCATATGTACATGTACATTTACATGCATCTCCATAATCATTAATGTGTACATGTAAAATTTTAGCATGCTTGTCTGTGTTTCATAATCATTTCTTTCCTGAAATAGGTAAGTGGGAGCATTATTTGGTTGTATATACATGTATACAATGTACTGTAAACATTTTGTTCATACCTGTAAAAGTGTATACTGCACTTCTGAGGTACAAAAATGTAAATGTAATGTATGTGTAGTGTCAGGCCATAGATTGATTCATTTCACGTTAAAAAGACAGAAGTTATAAAACACCTGATCCCAACACTTACATTACATGCAGCTTACATTAGTGGTCATGCATGGCTATTGACATGTATCTGGGCACTGATGTTTTTAAATCCTACATGTACATTCTAAAAATGCTACGCTAATCCCACAAATACCGTACGCCAACATTAATAGGATGTGACACAACACTATGCATACATGTACATTATTGTGACCACATGTTGGAGTAGTCCATTTATTTACTTCATCACATTGGAAGCCTATGGGTGATGTGTCTATCTTGACTAAGGATCTGGCATACATGTAAATGGGGAATTATGATCTCAACACACTCCCAAGAGCTGTGCTGCACCATTGTCAAGGGTCACCACTGTATTGTAAGTAAATGCAAAGTGTCATTTTCATTACATGAAGTCAAACCACTCCAACCCATGATGTTGCTAGCTAGGCAGTGCACAAAAGCTGGAGCTAAACCTCACTGTAGCTCGCAGGCATAAACTGTACAGTACAAAAAAAACCTTTCCAAAATGTTGCAGTACTCATGTTATGTCATAGGGCATGCACATTTATAAACAGCAGCATTCTAACAATGGCAAAAGTGGTCTTTATAAACACTACATGTAGCTTCTAATTAATTACAGTCATAGCAGTCTGTATACATGAACATTCAAATTATGATTTTGTTCTGCTCTACGGTGGCCCGGTAGGTCGTGCACTAAGACAGTTGCGCCATGCACTACTTGAAGTTTGCACCGCGCACTAGTTGAGGTTTGCACAGTGCACAGAGCACTAGTTGAGATTTGCACCGCGCACTACACAGCGCATTAGCTGAGGTTTGCACCCAGCACTAATTGAGGTTTGCACCCAGCACTAATTGAGGTTTGCACCCAGCACTAATTGATGTTTGCACCCAGCACTAATTGAGGTTTGCACCCAGCACTAATTGAGGTTTGCACCCAGCACTAATTGAGGTTTGCACCCAGCACTAATTGAGGTTTGCACCCAGCACTAGTTGAGGTTTGCACAGTGCACTAGTCGAGATTTGCACTGCGCACTGACTATGGGATGGCGAATTGTTTGGTTACGTCACTATCTATTAAAGCGGCAATTAACAAACAGTTCGAAGTTCTAATTTTCTCGAAACGATCAAGAGGTCTTTCGTTGCCTTCAATATACGAGTTGGGCGTAGCCTGACCTTCACGTTTTGGCGGAAGGTCGGGGTATGTGTACCTTGTATAGGCTTGATTAGATACCCGACCTTCCGCCAAAACGCGAAGGTCAGGCTACACCCAACTAGTATATTGGATGCAACGAAAGGCCTCTGGATCATTTTGGTGCAGCATGAGAACATTAGACACATCATATACCATAATGCTCTAATTATCCAATTAAATGTCCAGCCACTAACAGCCGTGCATCCCATAGTCAGTGCGCAGTGCACATCTCGACTAGTGCGCTGTGCAAACCTCAACTAGTGCGCGGTGCAAACCTCAATCAGTGCTGGGTGCAAACCTCAATCAGTGCTGGGTGCAAACCTCAATCAGTGCTGGGTGCAAACCTCAATGAGTGCTGGGTGCAAACCTCAATCAGTGCTGGGTGCAAACCTCAATCAGTGCTGGGTGCAAACCTCAACTAGTGCGCTGTGCAAATCTCAACTAGTGCGCAGTGCAAATCTCAACTAGTGCTCTGTGCACGATGCAAACCTCAACTAGTGTGCAGTACAAACTTCAAGTAGTTGGTGGCGCAACTGTCTTAGTGCACGACCTACCGGGCCACTGTACTGCTCTGTTATAATGTGGCAGTATGCCGCTTATTGCGCTTCCTCGATGGTACGGTTCCTAACAATTAACAACACATTGTCGTTCATGATGATGCAAACACTGTTTTAAAATAGCAACTTTACGATTACAGTGAGTTCCTTGCACAATATGGTACGACAGTTCTAAACTATTTTTGACTGGTACAGCTGTACTCCTATGATTGTAGTTTTTTGCAACTATCATAGGAAAAAGTCTACTGAATCAAGTAATTTTTTTTCCTCTATAAGAATATAGGATTTGAATGTGTTTAGGCAAGGAAACTAAATGTCTGATTGCTATGGAAAATTAAAACTTCCTATGTTTTGCATTTAACAATCTATATACATGTACCTCCAACAACATGTACGTGTATCACCATGCTGTTGTCCTAAAGTGCAGGATGTTATTGAAAGTACATGTACATGTAATAACACTGTGCATCAAATAAAATATTCTTTACACATGTTCTTTATTTGCTAGTGCAGATACATGAATGTATGTACTGCTATGTATTTTATGCTTTTAGAACATTCATTCAATATGGCTTAATGCGTGGTTTGATACGGCACTTGCAAAAGTATCCTGTACTCTTGAGACCTGATGACACACTTCCACAGTCATTGGACACCATTAAAAGGTATATGTATTTGCTGAACATGCAGTCATATGGAGGTTGTTTGCATGTTTATAAAACACTTCATCTGCAGTGTAGAAGTACATGTATTGTACTTTAGAAACTGGGTCTATTTTTATTATATACTAACTAAGATATAGGGGCATCACTTGGGTACTTGTCATAGGAATGTTAGAGACTGGGGATGCACTTGAGAAGAAGGGCATTATTAACAATCAACAGGTGTCAAATGGCACAACTAACCCTGCCAGATGGGTCAATTGAGCCAGGTAAATGGGTTAGTTGAACCAAATGCTGTCTTAAGCCAAAGTTAGGTGCATAAGCTAGCATGAGTATAGGCTAAGCCTTCCTGTCTCTTGTCCATTTACTAAGCATTGTCAAGTTATTGATCAAAGCAAATTCATACATTAATTCATTACACTTTTCCAATGAAAGCCCATAAAATTGATCAGCAAGTGTTTTAACGTGATTCACAAGGTCATACAACTAAAAACAGAATGCCTCTGAGATTGCTGCATGCCTAGCTCACCATTTGTGTGATGTGAATCAATAAGTTGTTTTAATGCCATACGATCACAGTAAACGCTATGGCTCAACTAACCCCTTTAAAAATGGCACAACTAACCCCACTACCAACTTTTCTACTAAAGAACAAAGTTATATAAAATGGAAGCAAACTATATAGTTCATTTTAAACATAATTATAGCTGCATACTTGAACTTTCAAACACCCAAGACTGAAACAGGAATATTGTCATTGTGTAGAAATTATGAGAGCACAAACCGTAAAAACTGAATTTCACTTTGATCATCAAATTTTTTATTTTTGAATTTTACATTCTAATGAATACTAATACAAAATCCTTATGTACAACAAAAAGCTAGTTATTGTGCTTAATGTCAATATATGTTAGCATAATTCAATTATGTTTCTTCGTAGAGCTAAAAAAGGGGGTGGATCAACTAACCCAGTGGCTCAAATAACCAAATTAACCTCTACAGTGTTTACAGTTACATGTATGTCACCTTTATCAGCTGCTCTACATCAAAACACCTGTACCAAGTGTTTTAATATATTCAATGAACTGCCTTTGGTTCAAGTTAACACTTACAATGTAGATGCTAGCTGTCGCAATTAGTGTCAACAGATACATGTATGTTACAAACAATGCCATTGTAACAATTGTTTGATACTGATGTGACATGATCATTACTGACACCAAGGGGCACTATTTATATGGTTGGCGAGCTTTAAATCTGCTACTATCTGAAGTGGTGCTAGCCTGAGAAGATGACAGCATAGGAGCAATATGGGTCTGGGTACAAGCTTTTTTCTTTAAAGTAATTAGTCTGACATCGTGATCAAAACATGAAACTGATCTAAACAACAGCTAAACTGTCCAGGTCTCTCTACTTCATGATGCAGCAGAAATCCTATATGCTAACTACTACTGTAAGTAGCAATTTTTGTCTTTTGTCAATGTTTTTACACACCATATCTTAAAAAAGAGACTGCAGTACAAACAGGTGGTCTAAAACAGGACAACGAATAACAATGCTTGCTTTTAGATGTGTTTTTTAGCTTTGTGATGGGCATCACAATTTTATATACACATGTACATGATGTTCACAATACACTGTTACAAACTCCAGGAAGACAAACCAACCAGTATGGAACACTTGGCAAAGGGTTTTGTAGTAGCGGTCCTATATATTTCCACTGTGGATGTAATATATAATTGCAATGCATGCAATCTATACCTTGCTACAGTTACTTGGATGGCTCCCATTGCTATGATGAACTGTGCTGCAAGTTAGGTAAATTTAATGGTTTATTTTTCCAATGCAAAGCACTTTTTCCATTCAAACAGGCATGTCGGGTCAGGAGTTGGATAAATGCCTAGAAGACATTCAAAGTATTATTGTATGCTGCAAGTAATAGTGTTGAGTGCATTGGCAAGACAATATGCCTCCATGGCTGTACTCATTGTTTGTATATTATGTGCACTGATGTAAAAATTGAATGTGAGATAAAATAATTCATTTCCGAAATTGAATTCAGTGGACAGGTGCAAAAAGCAACTGGTGTCAGTTCCTTTGTCTTTTGTTTTCAATTGTTATTACTCTATGCATGTATTCTGTATATAGGATTTCAAGTGTTACTATAAAATACCCGAATTTGTTTGGTAGTATTACTTTCCGAGTTTGAGTTATACTGAACACAATTTCGATCTTTAGCAAACTTAGTTGTATCAGCGTCCGATGCCTTATATGGAGGTCATGGCCAGAAGCCACTGAAGCGCTATTCCAAAGCTAGAAGGGTGCCCTGGCCCTATTAGCTGCACCGGAAACACATGTACATGTACAGACATAAACCACCTTCTAATGAGATTCCATCACCACTTGAACTCATTAGTGGTGTGTCATCGGGATCGCTAGGAACACAAACACCTAACCTAACATTACTATGAATGTGGCGGCATATTTTCCCAATGTGGGATATGCAAATTGTCGCAATGTGCGAGCCGCTACTGTATACGCAGCACAAAATTATAATTAAAAGCATCAGTTTAATAGCAGCCTATTTTTGGCAAAACAACATGAGTTAAATAGGTCAGCACATAATTATGCATATAATTAGCAGTTGGACTCGATTATACTTCAAACTAATGAGTATCTGTCGATATGCCGACCTATATTTGTAGCACCTGAATGCAAGCTCATTTGGTTAGAGAATAAAAGGTAGTTCGACTTGCACCCTTACCTTTTACAACGCTTTCTTAAAGTTTATCACCCTAGGTCTGAAAATATATACTGTATTGGGTCACTAGGCTACTTTATTTTTACAGTGGATAACGTCCCTATAGATTGTATATAAAATATTTATTTGTTTGAATGTGTAATAGTTAACTGACTTGGCCCCACTAAAAAGAAATGCAACTATTTCTCCCTGCCTAGTAGATGGATTGAAACGAAATCCACTGCATAGCTAGGGGTCGATAGCTAAAATTGTTTGGCAGAGTCGGTTTTAAACTCGGGAAAACGGTGAAGCATTATATTGCCTGATGCACCATTCAGTTTAGTCACTCTAAGGTTACAGTGGAGATCATGATACTTGATCCTATACTGAATTCTTCTGTGTGTGAATTTGATTCATTTGGGTTTATTTTCATGACAATACATGAAAATTAAAATCTATAACAACACAGGTGTGTTAGATATGTGTTTCTCAATATACACTCACAATTGGTCCGCATCACGTGACTTTGTGTTAGACTGCCATTGGTCAAAGTGAACCAACTACATTACGAAGTGTTAGGCGAATTACTTCCTCCATTCGTTGATGAATTGTTACGAAACGCGGTACATACGAAGAGTCAAGGTTGGTCCATCGTTTGCTCGAGTTGGATTTTAAGTCCGGTAAAAGGGAACTGTTTTATCGACGCAGACGCCATATTTTGAACTGTCTAACTTGTGTTAGGCGAACTGTATCGAATTGCGCTAATTGTACGATTCAAAACTTTGCAGGAGGATAGTAAATTGATGGACCAACCTCGACTCTTCTTATGTACCGCGTTTCGTAACAATTCATCAACGAATGAGGAAGAAATTCGTTAACACAGGCACTTCTTATTGTAGTTGGTTCACTTTGACCAATGGCAGTGCTAACACAAAGTCACGTGATGCGGATCAATTATGAGTGTATATTGAGTAACACATATCTAACACACCTATGTTGTTACATTTTAATTTTCATGTATTGGCAGGAAAATAATCAACAGAAAAATTATATGATCAATTCAAGTATCATGATCTCCACTGTAGAAAAACTATTTTCTATTGCTCCTATAATACGGTACACTCATGTACATTAGAATATGCTTGGTCCATCGTAAAAATTCTAATCCAGGGTGTTATCACTCCCTTTCCTGTTCTAAAAACGTTCTCGAGTGAGTGCGATAGAGCAAAACACGTACTACATGCATGCATGTACATGTACATCAGTACATGTAGCCATTTTACAATGAATACATTTATCTTGACGCAATGACAATATTCATTCGGTGTTTTAATGGCGGAGGGCCGGGGTGGACGAAAACGGTTCATTTATAGGAAGTTAGAAGTACCAGTTGTTCTTTGGCAATGGATCTTCAAAACTTGCTGCACGCTCGAAAAAACGGTTCTTTTCGAGGGTGCAGCAGGTTTTTCACAGTCCATGCATTACCAAAAAAGAACAAATATGTACTTCAAACTTGCTACATGCAGCAGTACAACTTCTCCCGTTTTTGTCAACACCGGTACCAATGCCATTAAAACACCAAATGAAATTGTCATTGCGTCACGTTTTAATGTATTCATTAATTGTAAAATGGCTACATATTTTGCTCTAGCTGTCGCACTCGAGTACATTTTTAAATTTAGTGAATGATAACGCCCTAGATGAGCATTTTTACGTCACCAGTGGACCAAGCATATTCCAATGTATTTGCATACTCCTGTACCGTATTAAGGGTGCAATAGAAAATAGTTTTTCTAACCTTACAGAGACTAAAATGGTGCCTCAATCACTATGACGCTTTACCGTTTTCCCAGGTTTAAAAACCGACTCTGCCAAGCTGTGCAGTGATATTCGTTTCAATCCATTTACTAGGCAGGGAGAAATCGTTGAAAACATTTTTTTGGAGTGGGACCACTGAATAACTAGTAACGTCAGTTAACTATTGCACATTTTACATGTTATTGACAAACAGCTGGAAAACATATTAGTGCAATCAGATTTTCATTTCGTCATTTTATTTTTTACTGAATTACATTCAAACAACATAAAACTGATGAAAATATTTTATAGGGACAAATATCAAGTTATATCTTATTGTGCAGGTAAAGCCACTTTAACCCGCTTCACTTTGTGCCATTTCTATGACTAAGAAATTTACGAGAGAGTAATACGACCAGTCTTTATCGTTGGAGCTCTATTTTGTATCGCTAACTAAATCAAAGAAGACTGGCTTAAAGGGAGGCTGAACTGGCTTTTTTCGTGTAATTTTTTTAAATTTTCTTGAATGGATGTACTCTACCCGATAGACTTATAGTCCAATTCTTATGCCTTCAACTTGTTTACTTTTAACACCGGTTCCGTGAGAATCGAATGTTTTTTGGGGCTATTTTGGTTTTTGAAAATTAGTCGGACGACGTTTTTTTTAGCCACAAAAGCATACGAACATAGTAGTGCAACTCTCTGCATGAGGGTTTGCGCTATTTCTAGCGTCGACGTCGTATGTACTTCTCGTCGTAACCTGCATTTGTTTTTAGTCAAACCGTTGGAAGCTTCACAGATAAAAGTACACCTTTTTCTGAAGCCTTTTCTAACATCGAAAACAGTCCAAATATGCTTACCTTTGTAAGATGCGTCGGTTTTTTAAATTTATTTTTACATATTTAGACCGTCTAACTGTATGCGAGCGTTGAAACCAGCACTTCTTATTATGTCAATCTTCGTTGCCGCGTTCCCAGACTGATGTATTATTCCGCGGGTGTGCTGCGTAGTGTCGAACTTTGGCTGGTATATAAGTCTACGCGTGCGCTATATTTGTACACAGTCATATATAGTAGCGTTCATACTACACATCAGAACATATATATGTCATCACTGCTGCTAAAAAGAAGCTGCTTGCATGTACTCTGTCTGTTACTCACTCTGGCTTATTTTGAATTCCGTCTTTTTGATGTAGTGGTGGCTGCAGAGATATACCTCCAGTTCCACTTGGAGATATCTTTTTCCATATCCAAATGCTCAAAGCTTATCCTTGCCTTCTTTTGCCTTCCAGAGCTCCCTTTATCACTTTGATGCTTTAGCCTCATGCAGATTTACTGCCAATATACTTTGATACACACTCCTGGCAGTGGAAGTTTACTCAATCTGATAGCTTTCTGCAACTGCAGCTAAGCTATGGCTTGCTGTCATATGACTCTGAATATTACTGGCAAAACAGCAAGCCATGGCCATGTGCTTGGCCATGTGTAGTCACATGACAGCAAGCTACAGTCATGCATGTGCAGTCATGACAACAAGCTACAGGCGTGTCCAGTCATATGACAGCAAGCCACAGCCATGTGCAGTCATAAGACAGCAAGCCACCCACAGGCATGTACAGCCATATGACAGCAAGCCACAGGCATGTGCAGTCATTTTATTGTCTTTAATTGGTTGCACTTCCCAATGGCAATAACTCAGTGTAGAGAAGTAAATTTTGTTTGTGTTGCAATGGCTTTTGAGTCATGTATGTGGCTTGGAGTTTTGAAGCCCATTTCATGTTTTCCCCTATTTCCAACATCTCAGTCCAAACCACTGGCTCTCTACAAATGAGATTAAAGGAGGCTGCCTTGTGCTGTGTGTAAAGGTTGTGCATGTAAATCTTCTGCATATAATATGCATGTACAAACAGTTTTAAAAAGCTATATTGGACATAGGCTGACCCCTCATCACTTAGTAATATTACAAATAGTCAGATATGTCATATCTGCTGCCATTGATGTATTTGCTACAAGGATATGCACTGGATAATCTCAACTCTAACTTTAATTTGCTGAAACAAGTGATTGAGCAGCAAGAGGTTGTGAGGCGATAAGTACCTAACCTGTATGACCATATGTAACTGCATGGTGACCAAAAGGAGAAGAAAACAGCAATGGACCATGCATGCTAGTGGGGTCACCAAATTGCACTCGAGTCTAATGGTGAATGTGTATTAGCATGTATATGTAAAATACATCTCCAGCTAGTATACGTTGCTACAGTTGTGGCCGGGATTTATAGCCCTGATCAATTAATTACTTTTATTATATAAGCATATGTCCATACAAGGCATTGGCATTTCATTTACGCACACATAAACATGCACACACACAAATTATACTTGCACACACATGCACTACTTGCACACTTGCACTACTTGCACACTTGCACTACTTGCACACTTGCACTACTTGCACACTTGCACTACTTGCACACTTGCACTACTTGCACACTTGCACTACTTGCACACTTGCACTTACACACACACTGAAAAGGGAATACAAAATATCATGCATATAGGGAACTGGTAGGAGCTAGCAAAATGTTATCAAGCTACCTGCTCCTAAATTTACTGTGTGCATGTGTATTTTGTGTATCTGTGCATGTGTACTGAAGGAATAAAATGTATCTGAACCAGCTGTTGATTGCATGGAACTTGATCATAACACTTTTCCATGCAGCATGCATCCACCACCAGAATTCTAATGCAGTGCTCCTAAAAACAAATGCTGAGTCGAGTCTGCATGTCTGCTTTACTGAAGAGGGTCAGGTATCGAATAGGGTTGACTGGCTTTAAAGTCGGTCAACCCGCTTTTAAAACGGGCGGCCGCCTTTAAAGCAGGTTGTTAGCTCAAGTTTAATTGGGCCGTAATAAACATATACATTATTTAAATTTATGTAGTTATATCATACAGTGTCAAGTAATTAATGACTTAGTATGATTTTCGCACTTCCTTGTTTCCATACCTTAACTCAATTGCTGACTATATATACCAATTTTATTTCAATCAAATTTTGTACAGATAGCCATGTAAATTAACGTGTTGTTGTCATTGATCAAGTTAACAAAAATTAACCTTACTCATCAAATACGCAAACGCACAGAATGCACATGAACACGGACAGCAGAATATGAGCAACAGGAGCCAAATGAATGCAATGCAACATGCGCGGAGTGGTCCCTTTCTGGTTGGAAACCCCCACCAGCTGCCGTCGGAGTAGCAACAGTAATGACAAACGTTCTTTGGATGACATAGATGGAGGCTTTGATAGTAGTGTATGTCAGGTCCATGGCCCTGCAGAGGTGGATTCCAGGCAACCATCGGTATCACTATATCAGTAGATAGAGAAAAAAAAAGTATTATGCTAGGGTGTTTGTATATATAGACAGAAGGAAGTCGAATGCACTACCTAAATGTAATCAATTTTTGAGTGCTATACTGTGCCTCATGCATGCACATGTATATTATGCAGTGCTTTTTATATAAGAATCACCTTCAGATTCTGGAAGGTTCTTCTCAATTTCGCCTATTGGAGGCAAGGGAGCTATATCGGGCTAAACACAATACAAGTTACATGATCCGTGACAGTACATACATGTATGTATACTTTAGGATGATTGATCGCATGCATGATCGATATGCATGCATGTAAGGTGCATGTACATTCATATATGCATGTGCATTTACTTGAAGTACTCTCTCCACTTGGTCATAAGAAGGCGGGACGTCGATACTCAAACCCATCTGAGTGGTGACTGCGCCGTTGAATGCAGGTATCAGGTTGTGGTTATTAGCGAAACACGTAACTGCAGTGATAATGTCTCCATGTACATCGGGCTGCAGAAGATGGGGAGCGCATGCAATTCTCATATCACGTACATGTAGTCTTTCTAAATCGCATGCAGCTCCGCTTACCTGACCCTCGATTTGATATGACCCATCAATAAAGTTGATTACTTGAGTTCCAACGCCTTCATTTTGCCAAACAGCGAGAATAAAATTGTCCTTTTGTACGTTCTTGTAAACTGCATAGCTGTTTACGCCTCCACTGTTTTTCAGGGTGGTAGCAGCTACATCATCAGTCAGCTCACCAAGGAACCAGCTAAAACAAGGCGTTCAGTAGTTTAATTAAATCAGTGTAGCAGTAACTTTTTACTATGTTAAAGAATTGATAATATATAATATTATATATATATATAATTATATAATAACTATAGTTATATACATGTATATATATATAATTATATAATAAAATTGCGAATGTAGGAATTAAGATTTATACAAAAAATATTTGGTCAATAAAATATTGGAATGGACGGAAGCGAGGGGGGGGGGCAAAAAAAAAAGTTATAGACACCATCCCAAAAATTCTTAAAACCAAGGGCCAGGTCAACCCCCCCCCCCCCCCCCCTCCGCCTTGGAACACGCCCATTTTTCGACCACGCCCCTTAAAATAATTACGTAATTGACAATTGACCACACTTACAATTAAGATAATATTACAAATTGAAAGCAGGCTTCGTTGCAGATAGCTGTTGCAGGTGTTATCACTTCGTCGCTTGCAGCTGGAGACGCTGTTTCACTTGTACCATAGAATTTCGCGATACTCAGTCTCTCGTGCCATGACGTAATGCACAGGCTGTAGGCCTATCGAATATTACATCCCTGCCCATCAATTAAGGTTTGCGGTACTCCAACAAGATTTTGAAGAACGGCACGCATTATCGTTCATGATTTGGTAAAGTACTCGTTTAAACAATAGCAGGCGGGGCATGCTCGCGTGAGGCGTGAGTCGGCGTGACCTCATGCATGTTGCATAGTACCAGGTGTATCCGTGGCTTACTTAGTAGCGTTAGTATAGTTTTTATCTTTACATTGCTTTGCGACGCTTCAATTGTTGCACTATTGGGTAGTGAATTGGTATGAAGGCCACGCCCACGAATTGTGTCACAGTCACGTGATAATATGCTTCAATGAAATAGCTTACAATCGCACTAGATAGGCAGTTAAGCCCTATCTTTGCACGAATTGGACACCCATGAACACTACAAACAATATGATTACATCATTATGTTGCTGTAGTGCGAGCTAAAGTGCAAAAAAAAAAAATTAAGAAAAGTGATGAATTTTTTTTTTTAATTTTTTTGGCCAAGACCCCCCCCCCCCCCCCCCCCTAACTTTGATACCTCATAACTTTTTTTCCTAGACCCCCCTGAAAAAAAGAATAGCATATTCGTGATGCTCTCAATGAGCTCTTCAAAGTTGGGGGATGGTGTCTTCCACTTAGTTTATTGCCCCTCCCCCCTCGGGCGGAAGTGATAATTGTTGATATAGGGCGTTCTATTATTGTTCGGGGGGGGGGATCGGTTGCTTTAATTGAATTTTCTCCTGGATAATATTGTTTATTAACTCTTTGAGAGTCAACACGGATAACGTAGTTAATTGATTATTTGCCAGTAATGTTTTTAATTATGGCTGCCCGTACGGCCGTAGCTTAGTAGTCGCTGTTCTCGAAGAATCTCGCGGTTAGTCTCCTTAAAAAGATACTATCTATGATACAGAGGATTCAAGTTGTCATAGGTCAAAGAGGCACGCAATTTCAATGACTACAAAAATAGTATAGCCAGTTGTAGACGGGGGGTACTCCGTGCGTAGCGGTTTAATCCACAATACTTTACCTTTACATCATAACATTTAGGATATAAAATTTTATAAAAACAGTTCAACTGATCAGTACAACTAAAGTAAGGAAACAATTACAAGGAATACGGCATCAAGGTCAACCTTTAAGGCCCGACCGATTGTCAGTGATTGTTATGGTAAATTACACGATTATGGATGATGTGAGCCAGATGTAACTATACTAACTGTTCAGCACCCATGCATTATTACGCATGCTGCAGCATGCCTCCAGTCGAGCTTGGTTCTAGAAAATATCCGCGCTCAGATGGCGCAGATGAGGCAGGGATTGCCATGCAAGTGCTTTCTCGCAAGCAAGCTTAGAAATTCTTAATTAGAAAAATAACGTGACGAGTCGTGCAATTTGCAACATGCAAGTGGATTTATAAAGGAGAAGTAGCATTCACTTGTGGTATCTATAAGCCAAGCATCAAACTCATCTTTGCTATTATATGTGATCGAGGTTTGCAGATTCTCATTCAGAGTCATCTGCATCAAGAAAGTCACACTCTTCAAAACGATCGATGTGATGGCACTGCATGGTACTGCAGCATCGTCTTCATTGTTCTAGGTACATGTATATGATATCATGCAATGGGCACAGTCAACATCTCATTAAACAGTTGCTGTTGAATAAGACGCTGCATGTTGGTACGGTTTTTCATTCGTGTCATATAAACCCAGAGGTCTGGGTTAATTTGTACGAGACAGGCACAAGCTTGTAACATAAGTTTGGGTATCGAACGTAAGCTGTGATACTGGCATCGAGCAAGTGTAAGACCCCAAAATGTACCTTACACTATAGAGAAATGATGCAGTATTATGTTTTGAAAATAGGAAGTCAATAGCTTTTACCGTTCGGAAGTTTTAGCGATTCAAACGCAAGGACATTATATGCGAGGGACAATTTTCGTGGAAACTGTTATATATACCTTTATTTAGCCAGTTACAATTCCAAAGATACGATGCTCTTTATATCTGAGCGAATTCTTATCTCTCTCGACTCTGTTGTGTTTCTGAGTCTACATAGAACTTACGAATCATGCACATTTCTCACCTTTGTTTCGACAACTCCATTGCGTTGTTATTTACAAAGCAAATTTGAAAAGGCAATAATACGTAGGTAAAAATAGCATATGCTATTTATCTATTTATAGACATATCCTAATACGGATGATTATGAATACTTTAATACATGTAAAATAGCTTTATACATAATGATTGGGACTTGCGCCTTACTAATGAGCTTCGAGCATCGTTCACATGATGCAATGGCTACAAATAGAGGATAAATATGTGCTTGCTCATAGACAGTAGAGGAGAGGGATTGGAAACGGCGCACATGAGCCATACATTTGTACGGAGACTTGAGCGTGCACTTCGTGAAGCTGCTAATTGGTTGTTAATTGGATTGTAAGAGCCTCTCCCCCTTTTCGAGTTTTTTAAACTGATACATACCTGCAGAGATCATATATAGATATCTATATATATGATCTCTGTACATACGTTGAAACTAAGATTAGAACAGTACCTGGTAGATCTTTCCAAAAAGCTAACTTTCACGTTAATAGAACGAATCGTACTGCAGTTTGTTTTTTTTCGATCGGCGGACGACACACGCAAGTTGAGGCTTTAGTCTTACCGGTGCAACTGGTTAGAAGAAGAAGGTAATTACTATACAGTAGTACAGAGTGATAGAGCTAGTATAACTGCGTGCCACAGGGTTGTTTTGGAGATAAGATTTTCATGAAAATGACAAAAACCTGATTTTGACCTCTTCGTATACTTACAGGTGTAGTGGCTACCACGCTTACTACAATGTATGAATTGATTAGTGCACGCTATAGTCCGATCATTTATACATGCCACTGGCTGGTTTTTAAGTCAATAAATGTCGTCTGAATGTCGTCTGAAGTGACTAATTTATACTAAGCATTTGTACAACTCAAGTCAAAGTTCAGGTTGACTTGTCGCACAAAGCATAAGAAGATTACAAGGGACAGTATGTGTAGTATCTTGACTCTGCAACAATCTGCCTAGGTATTCAATCTAGCTACCACGATCATTCTCACGACTGCATGCATGCACACAGTAATACAAACCAACTGATTCAACACAACATGCAATGATATAAAATTAATGACCATTTATAAATCCACCAATGGGAAACAACTACGAGTACAGGACGGTCAGGAGATCTGCTGTCACTCCATTGGTTGATTAGAGATTGATGGCTGTGCCCTTGGAACATTAATTGCACATGCTTCCTTAGCAACTATTTTAGATAACCACTGAAATCAAATTATATCACAGTGTGCCAATTCTAAAGGCTTCGATCCCTTGGAGTAAATTTCCATGTTTTAAAGGTAAATTTCATGAGTTTTCGATTCTTGGCTGATAGAATGGCCTGGGCACCCAAACTTCACGGAATGCACGCGTTGATTCGTGTTGATTGCCTCCGTTTCCAATCCCTCTCCTCTACTATCTATGGTTTGCTCTACGGAAGCATGCATGCATATTGTAGACCCAATACTGCATGTTTAATTTGTACCCATGCTGGACTATATTGCAAAATGTAAAATGCATATATCGGGAGTTAATTATAAATTAGTTATACGTTAGTAGATCGAACGCTATATACATAGAGATCAACTCTGTCAGGCACCAGCCCGGCGGGGTGTTGGATCCCACTTTTATGCTGTTGTGGGTAGGCCGGTTTAATTTTGAAATTGTGTTCGGCATTACAAGTCATACAATATAGCACCAGACAAATTATGCAGTAAGTTTGTAACTTGTCTTCTTTTTGTAACCAATTAGATAATATGTGAGAGTTTCCGCGAAAATGTCACCCTTTTATAGCATATACGTGGCTTTGAAACTATGATAGGTACTTTAATAAATTTTTGAAAATGAATAAAACTAGAACTTTTATGCATAGCCTAAAAGAGCAAATTGAATGCATCAAAAATATGCTTTTGCCACGGAAAACAGATTACTATTTCAAAAGTTATAACGTTTCAAACATTACGTCGCTGGTGACTAACAATGTACGCGATGTGAATGGACCGCGATATAAAAAACTGTGACCGCTTGACTTCTCCATGCAACTACTGTAAAAGAATTCAAGATAATGATGCCATATTTGCATAAAATACAACATAGGTACTCTTTATAAGGTTCACAGAGTCAAATACACATTACATCTAAATTTACGTGTCTCTTTATATAATCTAGCTGCCAATACGGCAATAGCCCGTATAGCGATATCATAATGTTCTCCCCTATTTATTCACATTCATCATTCTTCCAATGTGTAATAATTACTTTAGGAACTTGAGACTTCTTTGATTGATTTACACATATTATATGTCCATTGAATAGCACATGTTGATGATCCACATACCATAGGTGTTCAATATACAGACCATAAAAAACTGATCACGCCCATAGCCATTGAGACATCAGGAGAGAGCTTGACCATCACCTTAGGCAGGCATCAGGAGAGTGCAATGTAGGCTCTTACTTGCTACAAAGGCAATCAGTTGCAGTACAATGTGGAAATGCTGCTTCTGTTATGGATTCTGTATCGTTTTATTAGTATAGTAACTTATTGTGCATTGTTTATGCTTACCTTCATTATTTTATAATTACAAATAACTGACACGTTGGATAAATCGCTTCAAAAATATTACATTAATTTTTTTTTCATTATGAGATATTAGGAAACTCATTTGATAATTCCACTTCCTTTTCTGCCACACATTGCAACTTCTTTTCTATCTTCCTCCTTGAACTGTTCTCCTTCTTTTGAATCTTATCTTTAAGTTGCTGATCTTGCAATATAGAAATGTTGTGTTCATGTTGTTTACTAACTAACTTTACTCTCTAAGCTTGTCAGATGCAAAATTTAACCGGGCTATATTTTCTTGCTTGTTCTGAGAGTGTGCACACAACCACTGCATTGTTCCATACATCTTACATTTCCATCATTTAACATTAGATGCTTTTCTATAAAGGTAATTAGCCAGGCCAAGGGTGCATTGTGATCAGCAAACATACTTGGTGAACAATGGATGGTGATAGATGAGCTAAAGTACCTTCAAGGTAGCCATGCAACTGAGTCTACTATACATGTATACTTCAAGTAGCTAGTGTACTACAATATCTATTATCTTATCTTGTTCTGTTGTAGCATGCAGAATTTTGTAGTTCAAGGTTCAGGGAGAGCACCTGCCATTTGATCCAAAGCTACTTCAATAACTGGGCATATGCTGGTTATGGGTAGATGTATTTCTCAATGCTACTGCATAGCTAGGATACACTAACATGAAAATATTGTCTTGAAAAATACGCTGTGTGGGCACCATCATATTTTTATGATTGAGCTGTTTTTAATGATATGGCGGTCCATGCTGTACAATACTTTCCATAACTAACGCGTGCCTTGACGAATTCGGTGCGTATTAAATAGAACTATCACACAACTCTTTGACACATAAACAAAACAGATAGTCTATGCGTTGAAAATACAAAAAATAAGTTTAATTCCCAGGGCTCTAACACAGAAATACCAGGTTAAGCATTATTATGTCAAGCTCTAAGCAATCCAACAGTAAACACCAGTGCCGATAAATGGACCCTTGGGCACCATCCAAAGCTCATGAAATTTTATCCTGATATAGGCTAGGACCTAATAAACATGGAAAACGCTTCCTCAAGTGAGTGCTTTAAGAATCTAGGGAATGGCTAATCGCGACCGATTACTATGGAAATCAACGAGGCACACAAAATAGCGCCGTATGCTGGCGTACATTTAGATACCAAGAGTGTATCGGGCAACCTCTTTTGTTCTGTATTCTAGCAATAAAGTCCTAAATACCTTGCAAGCAACTTTACAAAGCGCGCGTCTTCTTAGGCACTCGTAGAGAAATCCTAAATACGGTCACAATTTTCGACGAAATTTAGATCACCAGTTTCCGCCTACGCAAACGCAATTTATTAAAGTACCTAACTATGATGTGTTAACAGTTTCGGGCCTTAAATACGGCCTTAAATCTACCAAGAATATACATGGATTAGAAACGCGTCATATACGTATGTATAAATATGTAGACGCCATCCTCGGTAACACCTTGTTCCCAAAGAAAGGTATGCTACGATGTGCTTTTTGCCTGCTGTGTCGTGTTTTGTCGCTATAGCAGACGACAGACAAGTCGTACTTTGATCAATGTTTGTCTAAAACACTAGAAGATGACATGCAGAAAGCGTGTATTGGTAGATTTAGTATGGTTCCGCGCGAAAGGTCTAATGGCCTTTTGCTGAGTTTGTGAACCATGCACTTTTCGTCGTCAGGTAGAGGCAGTCCAACACTTCTTGTTTGAACATGCAATGTATGAAGGTTTCAGGCCCTCAAACATGCAAACACCTATGCTTGGTATGTCCTCTACCCCAAGGTACATGTGTAAGGATATGATGTTAAAATTATTTGAGGTGGCAAAGCTCTCTCATAGACTAATAGAGTTGTACATAGGTTTGATTTGATTTGAAAACAATATTCATGATACAGCAGAAGTGCTATCTGCTACATGTGTAATTCCTACTGCAAGTAGCGATTTTGTATCCTTTCTCAATGTTTCTACACACCATATCTAAAAAAATGCTAGTGCGGAATAAGCAGGTGGTTTTAGACAGGCAAATGAATAACATGCAGTACTTGCTTTAAAATGCGATCTTAACTTTGTGCTGATGAGCATCACAAATATACACATGTACATGAATGAATCAAACACACTGTTATAAGCTCCTGGAAAACAAAACAACCGGTATGAAAAGGGTTTTGTACTAATTGTCCACAGTGGATATTATATTAATTGCAATGCCGGCATGCAATCTATACCTTGCTACAGTTACTTGGGCTACATAGAAATGAGTCATACACAAAGGACTAAAGGTAAGCAACGGTCTCCTGCAGTCTGATAAATACCTGGACTACGTCTGTCAACCAAAAGTGGTCCGGGGGTTGGACCAATTTTGGCAGTGAAAAGTGGTTCACTTTCTACCCAGACCAATTTTCGCATGACAGACCTCAAGAAAATCATGCTATCTTTTGGGACTCAAAAAAGGGCGAAAGTTGCAATGCCACTGGACTCCGATCCGCCCTTGACCCTGAGCATTCCCCATACCCCTTTGCTGGGGGGAGGCATGCCCCTTCCCTTACTAAAAGTTATGTTGGTACCCCCTATACTAACATTGAATCCTAGCTCTGCCAGTGGCTGTTGACAGGGAAAAAGGGTCTTTCAGAGCCAAATCACTCATTGCTTGCCAAAAAAAAGGCTAGTCAGGCAGCAATGTCTGCATGAAAACGTTTACTTCAACTTGTTGGATAACTTTGATTTGTGTTTGTAATAAGCATACATGCACAGGCACACGCTTTGGGGTTGAGTGGGCACCTAGGTCTCTCTTCAACTGCTGGCATGCTACGGCTAAGTACAAACATTTGACAATACACCAGACAGATCATGGCACACCTCCTTCCAATGCACCAGGTAAGCATGATCTAATCATGGGCATGCAATACATTTTCCTTTACATCTTTGATACACTTTAAAAGAACACATACACATTCCTGAAGTGGCCTCACCTGTCTGGCTGCATTGACGTTTGCCACCTGTGTGGCTGCATTGATGTTCTGGACATATTGGCACCACTGTCACCCTTGCTATTTTGGCTGAGGCAAGTCAGGGTTGGTGCTAATAACGAAGCCATACAAAGAAGGCATGCATCAAACAGCCCAAAGTCTGTACCACTAGCAGTGGAAACGCATTGAAACTGAGGTGAGGGAGCCTTTAATACACTGGCCACATGCACAACTAGCCTTGGGTTCTCTAATATGTTTGTTATGCTGAATGTCACCCTAGTGAAAACCATTATAAGGGCCATACTGGCTAGGTATGTGGTTCCTGCAGACTGAATGTTTTACTATTGTATTGTCTTTAATTGGTTGACTGTGGCTCTGACAAAATGTCTTACTCAAAATTCACTTGTATATTTTTCGTGCACATTGATTAATAATAATATTCATCCATCATTTGCAGTGGTATTGTCCTGTTACCAAATTGGGCTTATTCTCAACCTGCATCTCTTTGTGGTCTTATCCCTTAAGTAATTATGTAAACCTTGATTTAGGAAGTAGGTACCACAGGTGTCTCATCCTCTGCAAAACTAAGCGACACTCCATAATGGCAATAAAAGCTGAGCTAGTGTTTGTGTTGCAATGGCATTTGAGTCATGTATGTGGCTTGGGGTTTTGAAGCCCATTTCATGTTTTCCCCTATTTCCAACATCTCAGTCCAAACCACTGGCTCTCTACAACTGAGATTAAATGAGGCTGCCTTGTGCCGTGTGTAAAAGTTGTGTAATTCTTCTGCCATAATAATATGCATGTACAAACAATTTTAATGAGCTATATTGGACATAGGCTGACCCCTCGTCACTTAGTAATATTACAAATAGCCAGATATGTCATATCTGCTGCCTTTGATGTACTTGCTACAAGGATATGCACTGGATGAGAGTGGTTGGGATCAGGTGTCCATCTCAACTCTAATTTCGATGAAACAACTGATTGAGCAGCAAGAGGTTGTGAGGTGATAAGTACTTAACCCATATGACCATATGTAACTGCATAGTGACCAAAAAGGAGAACAAAACAGCAATTGACCATGCATGCATGTGGGATCACCAAATTGCACTCAGTCCAGCCTAATGTGTTAACGCATGTATGATTTATAGCCCTGATCAACATACACTTGCACACGAACAAACATGCACATGCATACATGCACACTTGCACACACACACTACTTGCACACTTGCGCACTTGCATTTAACACACACATTGAGCAGGGAATACAAAACATCATGCATATAGGGAACTGGTAGGAGCTAGCAAAATGTTATCAAGCTACCTGCTCCTAAATTTACTGTGTGCTTGTGTATTTTGTGTATCTGTGCATGTGTACTGAAGGAATAAAACGTATCTGAACCAGCTGTTGATTGCATGGAACTTGATTTGATTATAGCACTTTTCCATGCAGCATGCAACCACAAACAGCTGAATTATCAATTCAGTGCTCCTAAAAACAAATGCTGAGTCGAGTCTGCATGTCTAGTTTACTGAAGAGGGTCTTCCTAACTTGTTTCCACACTTTAACTCAATTGCTGACTCTATATACATCAGCTGTTTTATTACAATCAATTTTTAATATGTTGTGCAGATAGCCATGTAAATTAATGTGTTGTTGTCATTGATCAAGTTAACAAAATATAACCTTACTAATCAAAAAAGCAAACACCAGGAATGGTTAGGAGATAAGATTAGGGCTTTGGGGCTTGGGGCTTGAAGCGCGGAGCGCCGACGATGCCGACTCCGAATCCGGGGTCAAATTGCACGCTGTGCTGTCCAGACACTCTTCATTGAAAAAAACGAGCACCCCCAAAAAATTGAACCATCTCGTCCCGATTCTGCATTGCGGACGAGGAAGCGCGCAATACAAAAAAGCCCTAGTAAATGCACTGACTGCAATGATATTTTACGCAGGTTCTAAATGATTTCCAATATTTTGTTTATTACTGACGCGTTTTCAAAGGGTGCGTGGTAGGTGCCCCCATCAGGTGAAAATTTGTAAATGATTGTACTGACCATAGAAGCAGCTGCACTGATTTCAATATCTGTTGCCTATTCGTCCATCGACTGCATCCTTGTTCGCATCAAATAAATTTCCAAGTTTAATTGGGCCGTAACATATACATTACTTATAGGCTTGAGTTATAGCACAAATTTATGTAGGTATATCATGCAGCGTCAAGTAATTAATGATTTCGTATGATTAATTTCCGCACTTCCTTGTTTCCAAACTTTAACTCAATAGACCCTTCCCTTTAACGGCGTAAGGAATGCAATTTGCTAATTTTACGTCACGTCCGGAGTTCTTCCTGCTGGTGATGTAATGTGTCATGTGTAAAATGACTCGCAAGGTGGACAATAAGGGTGTATCTATGTATTGTAAGAAGTAGGAGGGCAACGTTGCGTATAAGCGCACAAATTCTAAGGTTTAGCATTCGAAACACCCGACTTATACAAGTACGAGCTTGTTTATACAAAGTACAAATTGCGATAAACATTGCGTCATATAGGTCTGGGAACGAGACTAGCAAGGTTGATATCGACACAGTACATATTGTCTTGGCAACACTGACCTATCTATTAGGCTTTGCTTTCGGCTAGCCGATTGCATTTTTATCCCGTGGCAAATCAGCCACCTTCGGAGCGCTGCCGTACTACGGATCTCTAGTGGCTCCTCGAGAAACGCACCTGGGATGTCTGCCTCTGTGAGTACTGTTGTGACAGAGGCTTGGTCGGTCGAAAATTATCAACAACCTGGTACAGTGTTAGTACTCGCGCACAGGATGAACTCCGGAAGTGACGCAATTAAGAATAATTGCATTCCTTACGCCGTTAAAGGGAAGGGTCTATTGCTGTCGCTATATACAACACCAATTGTATTTCGAAATAATCAAATTTTTGTACAGATAGCCATGTAATTAAGGTCTCATTACTCTAGCAAACGAGATCACGAAATGCACGAGGTATGCACATAAGCACGGGCAGAAAAATACCCACATGAATACAGTGCAACATGCGCGGAGTGGTCCTTTTGCTTTTGGAACCCCTCACCAGTAGCCGTCGGAGTAGCAAAAGTAATGACAAACATTCTTTGGAAACATACATGGAGGTTTTGGTAGTAGTGTCTGTGAGGTCCATACAGAGGTGGATGACTGGCAACCATCGGTATCACTATAGAGATGGAAAAAAAAAAACGTATACGCTATAGGGTATTCGTATATATAGGCAAAAGGAAGACCATCAGTATACTAGTGGAATGCACTACCAAAGCGTAAATCGATTTTTGAGTGCTATATACTGTGCCTCATGTATGTTATGCAGTGCATTTGCATAGGTGATTTTAGGTTTTAATATATACTTTCTGCTGTTGCGCGCGTGATTATAATAATCACCTTCAGATTCAGGGAGGTTCTTCTCAATTTCGCCTATTGGAGGCAAGGGAGCTATATCGGGCTAAACACAATACAAGTTACATGATCAGTGACAGTACGTCATCGGGATGATTGATCGCATGCATGATAGATATGCATGCATGTAACCAAAACTAAGGTGTATATGTATATACACATGTATATGCGCACTTACTTGAAGTACTCTCTCCGCCTGGTCCATGTATATGCGCACTTTCTTGAAGTACTCTCTCCGCCTGGTCATAAGAAGGCGGAACGTCGATACTCAAACCCATCTGAGTGGTGACTGCGCCGTCGAATGCAGGTATCAGGTTGTAGTTATTAGCGAAACATGTAACTGCAGTGAAAATATCATCCTCATATCACGCGTACTCTAAATCTCATGCAGGTCTTCTTACCTGACCTTCGATTTGATAGGACCCATCAATAAAGTTGATTACTTGAGTTCTAACACCTTCATTTTGCCAAACAGCGAGAATATGATTGTCCTTTTGTTCGCTCTTGTAGACTGCATAGGTGTTTAGTCTTCCACTGTTTTTAAGGGTATAGTAGCAGCTACATCATCAGTCAGCTCACCAAGGAACCAGCTAAAATTACGAAGGCGTTCAGTAGTATTATTAAATTATAGCTTAACAGTTTACTCTGTACTTGACCGATACATTATACAGAATTGATATACAATTAAATTAAACTGAAATAAAAAACATTCAGTGCAAAGGAAGGAAACAAGTGATTTCTGAAATACTACATCCATAAATTTAAAAACATTGCATACATACTTACATTGATCAAGTTAAGGCAAAGTATAAGTTGTAGCCGTAAATAATGCAGTTAGGGGAAGGCTGGGCAAAGTGGACAGGTCGGGCAAAGAGAAAAACTCAAATTACTTTAAGACGCTCCGTCATAAAATTATCCAATTTTGGCCCGCTATAAAATAGGTACTGACGGACAGAAGTGCAGTACAATTAATTAAATTAGTTAATAAATGTGTAAGTTATTCGTTACTTTGTTTTTTTTCAATTGTTCCTTACGATATACGTCCGCGATAACATTTTGTTTTATTCAATCATAACAAATGAGAGAAATGGTTACATACGCATAATAATGTTGCCTACCATCGCCTGTGATAAGCATATCATGACTTAAGTACAACTACTTATGAATCGACAAATATGTTCGTATAAACTTAAGTGCCACCCTACGGGCAAAGTGGATAGGGCAAAGTGGATAACTTGTTAATAAAACTTTCATTACTGCAGTGAGACGGCCAACATCATATTAAGCTAGCCCTCTTTGTCTGTAATGATTTTTGTGCATGCTCTACGTATATATGTATATATTGCCATAGGCGAACAGCTCAAATGATGTGTAACTACGCGATGTTCGCTCGCAGCCATGAATGGTGAGCAAAAGCCGAGTATTATTGTCATGATTCGTAAATCAAAAATTCTAAACAAAATACAACATGGCACGTAAATGAATGGCGCATAACATGGAATAACATTTAAGATGCCTAGATACATCCAAGTGCCATATTAGTCGCTTTTCGCTTTGCCCGGTCAAATCTAAAAGACGCAAAACTGATCGTGTTGTGAAAATCAATTAGAATAAATAAAATGTGTTTACAAAAATTATTAACCATGTTGAATAATAAAGAATAATGATTTGTCTACACACACACAAAAATTTGTTCACAAATTATTTATAGTTCGAACAGTACAATGGTCTAACCTTAGCTGGTCCGCGTTGCCCTGCCTTCCCCTACACTACTGAGGCCTTGTTTTCTCTAACGGTCTAACCCGCCGCGAGTGTGCCTGGGATCGAACGCGATATGATGTAGATCAACTCTGTCAAGTTCGGGGTGTTGTCTTATGTGGATCCCACTTTTATACGGCCTCCAAATCCAATAGGGCCTAAAATCTGTTGTTGGTAGGCCGGTTTGAAATTGTGCTCGGCATTACTTAAACTCGGAAAGTCGTTTCACGCAAAAAGTGTATCGGGCGAAAATTGTACCGAGCGGTAGAGTGGAACCACGTATAAATGACCCAGTAATGGCACCGTGTTTCTATGCAACCTATGCTTTTTATATATTATTTTTTACATGCATAGCTTTGTAGTGACATAAAGGGGATAATAAGAGACTTTATTTGAAAAAAAAATTTATTCCATTTTTTATTTTGCATTTTTTCAAGTTTATAATTGAAATTACAACACAACATTATATCAGAGGCTCGGTAGGTAAGTTTTACTTTTACAGCCCGTCATAGTATTGATGTCACTGATGTTGTTGGAGTATGATCTGGTTGTGTAGTTGGGGGGGGGGGGGGGGGGGGGGGGGGAGGGGCTGCTGATGGTAGATCTTGTGCAGATCCCTGTTGTTTGAACAATGGGCTTGCCAATAACCTTTGCCTAGTACCTAGAACGTAGCTCTCATCCGGGTCCTCCACCGTCACTCTTTTGCTTTTCGAATATCCTACTGGGTTGTAGGTCAGATGGAAGTACCACTTTCCCCTGTCACTACGGAAACGGATCGTCTCATCCCCACTTTTAATGGATGTGCAAGGAATCTGTCCTGATAAAAGCTTTTCCCACTCTCTCTCGTGCACTGGTTTAGGTTTCTACCAAGGCTTGCCATAAAGTAGGGTTGAGCCAAAACGCAGCGCGCGCACGATGGAATGTACATTTAACGCCGTTAACAACAATAAAAGGAGTTAGTTTTCAATAACTGTATAATAAACCCAATTTGTGTGAAAAAGATGGCAGCTCTCTAGGCTATTGTCGTTTTTGAATTATTTTGAACAAACGGTAAGTGGTGCATTGCTATTTAAAGTATGTATAGGTATAGGAATCACTGAAGTTTGATCGAACCACACAGCGAGACCCATTACTATATCCTAGAATGTGCAGTGAACGCGTGAGCGTGGTCGAGTAAAGTTGGGTCATGTGGAATTAAAACAACTGAAGGTTTATACGGACCAAAAACACCCTAGTGATTTAGTTTGGGTCTCCCGCTACTTAAAAATGTGTTTGTCATCATTGCACCACTTAAAATGGCCGAGATATTTTTCAACTCTACAATTTTCGCAACCAAAATTGTACCGCCCGGTACACTTTTGGTTGCGAAAAGTTCACCGGCCCTTGCAAGTGTACTGGGTAGTGAGAAAGGAACGTTAGCTATATAGGATGTCGGATTTTAAGTGTCCTGCTAGTTTAATTTTTTCAATGTTACACAGTTTGCTGAAATAAAAGCTAAATCACTTGATAAATAGTTGGTGATTCTGACTCTAATAGTGTACTTCACTGAGCATAACACTATAATATTTTACTTTCAATCTCCATTGTACATTGTATGCTTCGTCAACCATTTCTTACATGCCTATATTATCAAGCTAAGCGATCATGCAGAGAGTTATTATACCTAATTACGCCATGCACGTGGTTGAATTAAGAGAGTATATAATCGCACAGGGTTACACTATATAAAAAGTACTGGATATATGCTAATTGAGGTGCCCAATACAGATCGAGGCAGCATTGCCATGCTGCATGTAGCGCAATGGACACTTGGCATGGAGAAGGACTTGAATGAGATCGAGGGCCTGGTAATCGTGTGTGATGCTCCACTGACGCCTGCTGATATCAGTGAGCAAACTGAGAGCTAGAGGGCCAAGGGCACCATAGGTCTCAATTGCAAATGGGACAGAATGGTGGAATTTGGACAGCAGAGCATACTTCTCACTCCAGCCTTCTGGCTTCAGCAGCTGTGGCTACATGTAGGTCTAGCTCCCCTTGTGGCATCATGCAGACATGTATGAGGCTGCGAAGATGTCAAGAAAATACACTGGCCAGACTTCCATGGGGCAATATGGAATTAACAACCGTCCCGTCGGCGTCAGGTCGCTTGCCATCTGATATGCATAGGCCAATGGGCTCAGGTATTATGGCCATTTACGGCAGCTTAGTGACCTACGTATGATGGCATTATAGCAGCAGGCCTTGAAAACCGATCTTGGCTTTTGTTACAGCTGTTTGTAAATCTGGACATACATACAAGTGGCTACACTTTTCACCACATCACTGTGAAGTCATGCATCGGTATTACATTGTAGGTGCAATACAATCCAAAGAAGCTATTTAGTTTCCAATATATCCAACTACTATGAACCTGTTATAGACGACTATAATAGTATAAACTTAATGTATATGCATCGTGTCTGAATCACATTTTTGCTGATTTTGATAACAGGTATCGTTAATTACTACCTAGCTGTATGATATTTGCACACAAAAAAACTACACCCTGTTTTAAGCGTTAAATCCAGGCAGCCGTCCTAGATCCCGCTACGGCCGTACCACCATATGCATATTACAGCTTCGAAATTAATTAAAAAAACATTGTACTTAATGATTTATTATGGTCTCCAATGTTGAGGAAGCATTATAACAATTCGTATATTATACTGCATCAGAATGAAAAAATTGGTGAAAAAAGTGACCGAAGTTAATCGGTTCATTTTTTTTGCTTGTACCTTCACACTCATATGTGCTCTATTTTAGGGAAACACATATTTACATTATTAAAACACTGCCCTATAACTGGGCTCTGATTTATGTTCTTCAACTATTACATAAACGAATTTGGTTTGAGTGACATATAATAATGATTGCATTTACTTGAAGAGCATTCAGGAGAGAATTTTTATAATTCACCTAGCCAGATCCAATCCTGTATGGTTCTGCTAATTCCTCAAATTAATTAACCTATTACATCTTGTGATTTTAATATGCATGTTTCATCAATTAATTATGCAGTTATTTATAAAGAGTTAAACATGGACTTTAATACACATGTTATAAAAGCAATGATGTAATGTAACATAAAATACCTTTCTCGCCTATGAAAATGCGAAAATAGATATCTGCCAATACCAGCATCATAAATGATTTGCATGCATTTTGTGTTTACATGTTAGTTTAATGATATCAAATATTGTTGGAATATTATGACTACATTAATCAGATGTAATAATCAATGGTTGTTAGTGGTTAACATCTTGTAAAGTGTATTTTTAATACTGACAGACAAACCAAGTATGGTAAACTGTGGTACTATGGTGCTTGTATAGCTACATTGCTGCAACCAACAAATAGACGCATTTCAAATGGCAGTTACGCACCTAAAAAAAAAGTTACTGTAGTTTTCATCTGAAGGGATTTCTGCTCCGGGGGAATCTACCACTCATTCCCTGGCCAATACTTGTTAGATACCCAGCAGCATAATTATAATATAATTACTTAAACCTGGTGTATCATGCGGCATGGCAACAACATTGGGGCAAATGAATGGACGTATGGATAATGAGGAACATGTTTTGAAGGGTGAATTCATCAAATTGCAGGGATTCTGGACATTACACAACCTTCTGAAGCTGTGCAACTGAGTATACGTTTGAGCCAGCGGAGCAAAATGCATGCAAAGGACTTGTTCGTAATATCTTGAAAAAGATAGCACGATATGCATGATGCCATAATTGACTGATGCGGTTTGACTAAACTTGAACAGTTCTATCTTCAAATTGATAGACCATTTTTTGGTTGTGCAGCCCGGCAACCCATGCAAATTGTCGTCTGCTTTTCGTAACCCCTAAAATTATAATGGACAGTTTCCGCGAAAATGTCCGAGTCAGTATAACATTATAATGTTACAAAAATGCTTCTAGTTTGATTCGCTATATACATGTATTCCAAACGCTTAACGCTATCGAACGAATGCACTTTTTCCCGCTCGATTCGCGCAGGGTTATTAAATACATGGATTGGAAACGGTTCCGTAATTCACGTGTACCGGAAAACCATCCGTGTTGCGCCTACATGGATTCTGAATTGGTGAGTTTGCTGTTGACTCGGACGAATATGACATGGATGCTGATCCCAGTGGACGGGTTTCAGGGGTGTACATGTAGTTCAAAGTTTTCAGATCTGTTGTACGGGAAGTTGTTCAGGAGATTTCGTTACTCGAAGCTTAAGCGATCCGAACGCTTTAACAGGCTTTTATACATTGCTTTCAAAAGTAAAGCTTGACTGATCCCATTAGTAAAACAGCTTTTCGTTTCTGCGATTTTGCGACTCTAAGAATAGCCCTCAAGCGCAACACGGATGGAAGTTAGGAATACCGTAATTCAGCCGTATATCAGCCTCGTTTCCAATCCATGTATTAATATCCCTGATTCGCGCCAATGATACAACCACCGCCCTCCCCCCCCCCCTCCCCCCCTCATTGTTCTGCATGATCTATATATGCTTTGCGCACGAGCAATCTCAGGATTGCGCGGCCAATCCATGGATTGTACCACAAACCATGCATGGATCCAGGGTTTGTGCAGAACAATCCCGGGATTTCGCAAATCCACGCTTTGAGTGTAACAGATATATACACTCATTTACAATCTGAGAAACAATGCTCTTATCCGAGCGAATTCTTATCTCCCTCCGGAGAAGGAAACGAGTGAGTGTTAACAGTGTTGTGTTTCTGAGCCTATACATACAATCACACATTTCTCACCTTTGTTTAGACAACTCCATTGCGTTGTTATTTGCAAAGCTATAACTGCGATTTGATACGCATCATGCTATACATAGCATATGCTATTTATAGACATATCTTTATATAATATGCATGGATAATTATGAATACTTTATTACGTTCTATTGCAATAAATATATATTTCGCTTTATAGTAATGAGCTAAGAGCCCGCGTCATCTTTCATATACATTGAGGTGTTTGCTCTACGGAAGCATGCCCTACTTAAATGTAGACCTGTCACCAAAGACTGCATGTTTGTACCCATAATAACAGAGGCCCCAGCATCTACCAAGGGGAGGGGCCAAGCACATGAGGGGCGCCAAAAGGGGCGTGGCTTACGATACTTTAGATGCGCCCGTAACCGTTTGACTCTGGATTACTGCTAAATTATGCTCCACATTTTGTAGTCTCTTTGGATTGTAGTGATTCATGATAGTTTTAGGGATTGGGGGTGGGGGGAAGGGGGCGCCATAGCCTGGGGAGGGGGGGGGGGGGGGGGCCAAGGCCCCCTGGGCCCCACCCTCCGGCCGCTTATGTCATATGCATGCTGGAGTAACTCTGTCAGTCTCTGAGTGCACATGCAGTCTGCGTATGCAAAATGTAAAATGCCAGTTTGGGAGTTATTTATACGTCAGTAACTCTCAAATAGGATTTGACCGGGCGGCCGAGTATAGGTACTTGGAAATCATTGCACGTAACGTTAAATCTGCGTATCCAAAAGTCAAAAATTGTGACTGGTTTTTGGGAAGGTTACGAGAGATAGGCGAGTTTGTATGGCGCGCGAAGCGCTAAGTACGGCGCCGAAGGCGCCTCGTCCGCGAAGCGGACTCGGGACGAGGCCGTTCAATTTTTTTCGGGTGCTCGTTTTTTTTAAATGAAGAGTGTCTGGTCGGCACCCGGGGTGTAATTTGACCCCGGATTCGGCTTTCGGGTGGAAATTTGACCCCTAACGTGCAGGACAGCCTTGGGGGAACAGCCTTGTCAACATTTTTACCCTAAACACTTTAATATCCTAGTGCTGCTAATGTTATCTCTAACGTTACCGTTTAGGTCTTTTTGAAAATGTTGTTCTCGATAGTTTAAGGACGCTAAAACTTCAAATTTGCCCCGATCGTACAGGTTTGTACGCTCTTTCACACAGCACGTGTTATGTATACATGTATAACCATGCGCAATACGAATGTTACGGTGTACTGCTTTCTAATTAGAGTATACAATAAACGTTGCCATATTTTTTCTTCCCATGATTGTACCTTCTTGAAAACGTGAAAAAAAGGTTGTAGAAATGCCATTGCTATGTACCATGAAACTTTCAGGACGATCTAACGATGCGCAAAGGTCCGTTTCCAGTACGCCATTGAATGTGTAACAACTATGGTATTACATGTCACATTAAGCTAGAATTTGGTTTTCTTAGTGTGTAACCAATCGTCTGTTAGAAGATGTGGTTGCTTTATTTAAAACACTGTTTTGTGTGAATTTTTTTAATCTATTCTACCTTCCGGTAATATAGTCATGCCTGTTTTTGGTGACATTTTATCCGTACCACCTTTTAAACAACTTGCATCGTTTCGTTGATCTATTGGTGTAATAATATGCAATTTTCAGAATTTTTGGACTGTGCTCAATATTTTATTTTTTTCTGGAGGTTACGTTAGTGAATAGTGGGACATCATTGCGTGTGCATGCCAACGTAATGGTGTTAAGTACTAGAGTCTAGTTGGGAATACATCGCAGAGGCTGATTTTGCTAGACTTCTAACATCAGTAGCTTCATGAATTATGATTAGTCATGATATATTCAATTCCTTTTCCTATCTCTTGAACTTAGATGCAATGTTCATCCTCTAGATAGTATATCAACTGATATCAGAGGTGCTTTTGAAAAATATGATAAAGAACACAACATAGAAAGCAGCACATTTGGTAGTGACTGTAGGGTTGGTAATTTGATATATGGTCTAACAAAGATGCGATATAAGCAAGGCAAGGGTGATCCTGCAGGATTCAAGCATTTTCTTCACCAAGAAAATATAAAGCCAGGTGTGATTGTGCAATATGTATAGGTAATAGATTTCATGTTCTGTTGGAATATTTTTCCAATTGAAAGATAAATTATTAAATTATCTGCAAAATATTTGCCTCAATAATACCACTCTGAGAACATCTCTTGTAAAGAACTTACAATATAATGGCATACTTATTCAGCTTAGAGAACTTGGATTAATTGGAAAGGTAATAACAGGACCTTGGATGAAGATATTTTATTGCAATAATGAAGGTAAAAGTAATTTAGAGGTTGTTTCCATCCTTAAGGAAAGTGTTAATAGATTGCAATACCTTGTAGATATTTTTAACCACATCTGAGGATTTGTTTGCAGAGAAACTGAATGAGAATGATGAAACTCTGAAGTGCTTTCAGAGTGAGATTCCACCTCTTGAAAAGGAGTAATTCAACATCTTAATGACTATGGCATTACAATGTGTTCTTGATGTTCTGCAAAGACAGCTTCAGCCGTATCTAACTGGTGCATTATCGAACCCTTCTCAAGAAATCTATCCAGAACTGAAGTCAAGGTGCTCCAATCCACAACACGCATTCAGAGCAAACTCTTGCTCTAACCAGAGATCATATATTATATTATCTCTGCTCTAACTGACCATCAAATACGACGTGCGAGAAATGCAACCATTGGTTTTGTTGACGGCAAAGTAAAATCTAAAAGAAACAGAACTCTACAGTGGTTAGAAGAAAAGCATAAACATAGTCAAGCAAAACTGATCTCATTTGCGATAGGGAGAGCTAGATATGCTCGACAGCAGCAGAAAGCTACAGTAATGATAATTTAAGGCTAGAAATAGAACATGCAAGGCTTATGCATAAGCAACAGAAGCGTGATAAAACATCATAGCCTGAATAGAACTTTAGAGATGTAATGTTTAAAAAATGTAATGTAAATGAAACTTTTCCTGACCTTGAGCCTGGGATAGCAGAAGTAGTGAACATTATAGATAAAGTGTTAGCTGATATTGTGCATGCATGATGACCTAGTTATACAATGATATTATAGTGTAGCGGAAATTCCAGTAAGTATTTATTTTCATTTCACAAATGTGTATTCTATGTATAAGTCTATAATTTAATGTTCTGATTTGAAAGTTTCGAATTAAAATGTTAAAAGACTATAAAGATATGATAATTTGAAGATCGGCGTCATAGCGATCACAGTTTTTCTGATTTTACCGCATTGGTCGCTATATACATTCACTTTTCGGTACTTAACGATCCGTTTCTCCAGTTAGGAAAAAGCTACAGAAAACATAAAAGCAGTTTTGTAAATCATAAAATATGCTCTTTACACTGGTTCATGTAGTTACGCGTGAACGTAAGTTTGATTTTTTTTTTGTCAAGTACCTACGGCGAGTATGACTCGCGCGTGTCCCGATAATCGGATCGGATATAGTGAAAGAGAGTGAAACGAAGAGAGGAATACATCCAAAATCGATACGCAAACCGAGCTTATAAGAGGCGGTGAATGGCGACGAGATACGAGCTTCTAAGAACCTCCAAAATGAGTCATTGGAGAAACCCTTGCAGCATGTTCAGCAAATAGGACGCAATATACCTAAAGTGTTCGGTAGGGTAGCGCGAGGCCGAGAGAACATGATACCTGTCGCTACCATGCATAGAAAAAAACACTTGCCACTCAATTGACCCAAAGGTGAGTTTTGCACGGTGTATTTTGGTTTGGCGTGCATCTTTTAATATTCTATAGAGCAACTGCATGCACTCCAACAGGGGCACAGTCACTGTTGCGATAACGAACTACTCTCCTACTCTCTTCTATTGCCTCCCACATAACTCTTGCACCCTACCCATTCCCATAAGTTAGGTACTTCAAACCCCCGTAAAATGCACCCAAAAATTGATGACCATGTAACGGTGCTATTTTTGGCACTGGTTTTTCATTTTGAGAATACTGGAGTCTTAGAGATTGTTGCCAAAGGAGCCTACTGGTACGCTAAACATGCTTTAGCGCGCGTGTAGGCTCGTGTGTGTGGATTATGTCAAAGATAATGCCTTGGCTTTGAGTACATTTTGATACAGTACAAAAGTGGGGGTGTACTGGGCAATGTACGTACCGCTCAAAAAATCGACCAATTCCATCGAGTGAATACGAACCTTTATTGTCATGCATGCACATGACATGTTTGGTATCAACTTTGACTCATTCTTTAAACACTCAGTAGTGTAACGTTTATATATCGTACTTGCTTTAAAATGCGTTCTTAACTTTGTGCTGATGGGAATCACATTTTTTTAATTATAATATACACATGTACATGAATGAATCAAACACACTGTTACAAACTCCTGGAAAACTAACCAACCGGTATGAAAAACTTGGATAAAGGGTTTTGTACACTAATTGTCCACAGTGGATCGATGTTATATTAATTGCAATGCCGGTGTCGTAGTGCACAATGTCCCCCCTAAAATTTGCCCCCCCCGGACGTTTTGCACTAGTTTACAATGTCCCCCCGGACATTCTGCACTAGTGCACAATGTCCCCCCCGGACAATCTACACTAGCTAGGGCAAACTGTCCCCCTCCAGGGTAAAATGTCCCCCCTCATAACATTTTATTTCATCGATGACAAGGCTGGGAAACTTTTACGGCAGTACACGGGATCGCGTTGACGCCATTACTCAGTAGCTCCTAACCGTCGCCAAAGCTGCATGTCGTTCCGCCGCTTGAAATGCTCGTTGTAACCAATACTGACACGCATATACACGAACATTTAGAATTTTAATATTAAAATTCCTTTTAACGAATACACAGCTCTTATCCTTTCCGTGTCGCCAAAGCACTCATTGAAACCAATGTTCACACACATACATGTATATACACGAACATTCATTATTAAAATTCCTTAAGGAGTGGTGATTGATATATTTTATGGCTGAAATCTCATCAGTATGAGAGATTGAAATATATTGAGATCAATAGGATCATAGCCTGAAAAGTAATGTCACATAAACACAGCTCCACACTGCGTGCACCGCCTGACACATCTCAGGAAAGGCTATTCCCATCGTCAGTTCATCTGTTGCGTGATAGTACAACCGATCAGTGTGTACCCGATACTACAAACAGTATACTATTTTCGAATGTGTGCGTGCGTGTGTTGGTGAAGATTAATAATGTGTTTCTAGTCTTAACCTACCAATACCTAAAATATTTAATCGCCAGTCAGCGTTCTGTTTAATGGCATATGTTAACATGTGCATATGTGATCAAATGTGACAGTCTCCTCACTCTCCCTCTCTCTCCCTCTTCCTACCCACCCCTGCCTTTCTCTCTATACATGTGTCTATAAAGTGTGCGCAACAACAGCAATGACAATTAAAGATGCTTGGACATGGTCAGAGTACCTTATCAGGTTGCCATAGTAACGAATAAGAACAGTATGGGGGAGGTGGAAGGTGTGACACATCACATAAGTATCTTTTCATGGGGAGAGAAAACTGCACTTCATTAGTACATGGTGTGAAGGATGATCTGTCTCTGGGCTTTGAATGGGTTGTAAACTGTTCCAGTTTATGTCATGCATCCCATACTGCTTAGTATACTAATGTTGTCCTTTCTTGCATGCAACATGTACAGCTCTCTAATGTTTTAGTATGTAATTTTGGTCAAGGCACACTGATGAGTACATGTATATTACATCTAGTGCAAGAAGGCATGCATGCATGTGTGTATGTATGTGTGTATGTGTGTATGTTTGCATGTGTATGTATGTATGTGTATGTATGTATGTGTGTGTATGTATGCATGCATGCACGTATGTATGTATGTAATATGTATGCATGTAAGTGGGTGGATGAATGGATGGACGGATGCATTCACACATTCTGTATCCATGCATGTATATGCATTTTGTATGCATACAAATACACCCCTTTCTCGTGAAATGGACTACGTATAACTGGTTAACATGCAGTTCTTGGTTCTACTTCCTATTACAGTGTCATTTAATATACACTGGTACTGGCCTGTTCTTCTGGTATTTGTAACTAGACCATAAAGGATGTGCCTAAGCAGGGGACACTATAACCATGGAGCCCTACTTCAGGTAATTTGTCACTGAACATTTAACCCATGGCCAGGTTATGTACGTACTGCATGATCCTGGTTCACCCTAAACATACATTTAGGAACATTGTACAGAAGCATTGATATAGTGTATCCATATCATTTGTCCAGTTTATATATCTTGCAATTGATTTTAGTACATGCATGTTACAATTAAGTGGATCTTCATAAGATCCAAACATAAATATATATATACATACACACATACATACACATACATGTACATACATACATACATACTACATACACACCTACACACACACACACAATATAAACACACACATCACACAATGCGCACAACACACATACATACATACATACATACATACACACATACATACACACATACATGAACATATACATACATGTACATACATACATACATACTAAATACACACATACACATACATACATATATACATACCTACATGTATACATCCATACATACACATTATAGCTGTATGTAAGTGCATGTACTGTGCCAATACATGCCATTTTGCAAATAAAATTTATTAACCATACATTGCATATTGGATAACCTATTTAATGTAGAATATATTCCAAATGTAAAGGCAAACACCTTGAGAGGATACACACGCACACATACATTCATATAGTAAGCTGTCCACCTAAAGAATGATACTGTTGTACGGATTGTTCTGAATGCCCCCGCCACATGCCCTCTTCCCAGATTACATGACGATTGGTGCCGTGCCACCTGTGCACACCAACTTTTAATAAAAGTACATACATGTTAGACATTCAACAAACAATTTTAGAATGTGTGCGTGTGTGTGTTGGCGAAGATTAATAGTGTGTTTCTCTAGTCCTTACCTAGCTACACCTAAAATATTGAATCACCACCTGTTTAATGGCATACGTTAACATGTGCATATGTGATCAAATATGCCAGTTTAGCCATAGATTAATCACCTTATAACCTTATGGAACCGCCCTTTCTCCTCACCCTCCCTCCCTCCCTATTCTACCCCTGCCTTTCTCTCTTTACACGTGTCTATAAAGTGTGTGCAACAACAGCAATGACAATTCTACGATGGTTGCACAAGGTCAGAGTACCTTATCAGGTTGCCATAGTAACTAATAAGAACAGTATGAGGGAGGTGGAAGGTGTGACACATCACTTAAGTATCTTTTCATGGGGTGGGCATGCAGTTCATTAGTACATGATGTGAAGGATGATCTATCTCTGGGCTTTGAATGGGTTGACAACTGTTCCAATTGATGTCATGTATCTCATACTGCTTACTGATGCAAACATGTACAGCTCTCTGTATGTATTTTCTGTCAAAGCACACGAGTATATTATACATGTATTTGTATGTATGTGTATGTACTTGTATGTATGTGTATGTATGTGTATGTAAGTATGTATATGTATGTATATATGTATGTATGTATGTATGTATGCATGTATGTATGTATGTATGTATGTATGTACGTACGTATGTACGTATGTATGTATGTATTATGTATGTACGTATGTATGTGTGTCTATGCACGCATGGATGCATGCATGCACGTATATGTATAATATATGTGCATATATATATGCTGTATGTGTGTAGGTGGGTGGATGAATATGGATTAATGGATGGACGGATGCATGCACACATTCTGTATCCATACATGTATATATGCACACAAATACACCCCTTTCTCGTGAAATGGACTACATATAACTGGTTCAAATGCAGTTCTTGGTTCTACTTCCTATTACAGTGTTAATTGATATACACTGGTACCCTACTTCAGGTCACACAAGCTGGCTTCATTTGTCACTGACAATTTAACCCTAGTTATGTACGTACTGATCCTGGTTCAGTGAACAGCCCATAAACACTTTGCCCATACATTTATGTACAGAAGCATTCATAAAGTGCGTGTATCCGTATCATTTATATCTTGCAATTGATTTTAGTACATATTAGTTATTGTGGATCTTCACAACATCCACACAGAAATATATACATACGTACATACATACATACGTACATACATACATACATACATGCATGCATACATACATACATACGTACGTACGTACGTACGTACGTACGTACGTGTACGTACATACATACATGCATACGTACGTACGTACGTACATACATACATACATACATACACATACACACACACACATACACACATACACACATACACACATACACACATACAAACATACACACATACACACATACACACATACATACATACATACATACATACATACATACATACATACATACATACATACATACATACATACATACATACATACATACATACACACACATATATCCATGCTTTCCTACATATACATCCATACATACACATAATAGCTGTATGTAAGTGCATGTACTTTGCCGATACTTGCCATTTTTGCTAAACATTGCAAATAAGTTTTATTAATTATACATTGCATATTGGAAAACCTATTTTTAATCTACAATACACACTAAACACTCCAAATGTAAAGGCAAAACACCTTGAGAGGATCACTGTTGCATTTGCTCTGACAAGGTTCAGACAGACAGACAGAAACACACACGCACATACACATACACATGCATTCATATAGTAAGCTGTTCACCTAAAGAATGATACTGTTGTACAGATTGTTCTGAATGCTCCTGCCACATGCCTCCCATGGTATTTACCCTCCCCCCCCTTCCCAGATCACATGACGATTGGTGCAGTGTCACCTGTGCACACCAACTTTTAATAATAGTACGTGATAGACTTTACACATGTACCAACACCAACAACAAACATACTCACCACAATCAGGCTTACAAATACCCACACTATTACAGCAATCATAAACAACACACAAGGATGGGCAGGGGGCTCAATCTGGAGATACACCCACATCTCCTTATGGAAAAACCCCTGTGGAAAAACCTCTAGCAGGAAAAAAATCCACCATACATATTGGAGAAAAAACCACTACATGTAGCACTGCCCAGCCACATACAACTTAGACCAAGAGTCTAACAGCTGCCGCCTTCTCTGTGCACAGGGATCATCCACTGATAAGACACATACAGTGCTACCATTTGGCACCAAACAAAGAACAACCAAATATTAAAGTAATTACTGGTGCCTACAAGTGTTGTGCATGCACAAATGCTTAGACAGAACAACAGCCTCCAGCTACTGCTTTTACCTGGACTGCCAGCTGCCACTTACAGCTGGCCCCGCCAATAACCAAGCGCAATGCCACCATTCTACATGTACCATCCCCATGCAGTCATTAGTACTGGCCCTATTTAGGTGGGAACTCATTTACTGTCTAATTTTATACTTCCAGATGACAGGAAATTGTATATTTCTTCATTCATTAAATGAGTGGTGTATAATAGCTGCTTCTCATCCTAGATTTATATAATAAAGGGTTCCTAAGTTATCAATGTTCAGTTCCATGTACAATTGAATAAGCTATTTTTTTTCAAGCAGATCATCCCATATTCATTTGACAAAAACTGCTAAGACTGCAGGACTCTAAGCGTGGAACACTATTTTTAACAGCACATACGACACTGTAATTTGTTTTTCGGTTTACTACATGTAGTCCCCTTGTGATGAAGACATCATCCTGACCCTTCCTGCATGCACACACATAAATGCTTAGGGTACCGGTTTAGAAAAATAAATTTGCAAATGAAGTTCCTGATGTTAACCAGTTAGTCCATTTCATACAAAAGGGGTGTATTACACTGCATCTGTCCATACACTACACACACATGCATAAGTACTGTACATACATACGTACACACACCGTGCACACACACACACACACACACACACACACAACACACACACACACACAACACACACACACACAACACACACACACACAACGCACACACACAACACAACACACACAACACAACACAACACACACACACACACACACAGCATGCAGTATCTCATGCCATCTTGCACTAAATACATGTATAATATACTTGTGTGCCTTGACAGAAAATGCTTACATACTGGCTTAAAAATTCATCACATTAGAGAGCTGTACATGTTGCATGAAAGAAATGACCGGCATTAGTAACACATGACATCAATTGGAACAGTTGACAACCCATTTGAAGCCCAGAGACAGATCATCCTTCGCACCATGTACTAATGAACTGCATGCCCACCCCATGAAAAGATACTTAAGTGATGTGTCACACCTTCCACCTCCTTCATATTGTTCATATCACCATGGCAACCTGATAAGGAACTCTGGCCTTGTGCTAGAATTGTCAGTGCTGTTGTTGTACACACTTTATAGACACATGTATAGAGAGAAAGGCAGGGGTGGGTAGGAAGAGGGAGAGGGAGGGAGGGTGAGGAGACTGTCACATTTGATCACATATGCACATGTTAACGTATGCCATTAAACAGAACGCTGACTGGCGATTAAATATTTTAGGTATTGGTAGGTTAAGACTAGAAACACATTATTAATCTTCACCAACACACGCACGCACTCATTCGAAAATAGTATACTGTTTGTAGTATCGGGTACACACCACGATACAGAACGCAACAACTTATAAATTAATAGGTACACACGCCTACTGCAGGGCGTACGTATTCCGTGCAGAGGGGGCCGATTCCGGTCATTGGACTGCTTCCAGACCATTATTCCGTTGCAGATGGAGCATTTTTCATTATATTGATAAAGACGACGATAATTCATTTTTCATTTTTCAATACTTTGCGACGCAGGCTACAAATTGACGGGGTCCGTGTAGGTCCGTGTACGGTCCGTGTACTTTTCCACAATTTAATTTCTCCTATTTCTATTTATACACGGAGGGCCTTTTGGGCTCGATTGTCAATGTTGCACGTGATGGAATTCAATTTGTGGCCTAAATTCAGCGCGTCGCAAAGTATTGAAAAATGAAAAATGATCTTTATCAATATAATGAATAGTGCTCCATCTGCAACGGAATAATGGTCTGGAAGCAGTGCCGACCTGTCTCCAATGACCGGAATCAGCCCCCCTCTGCACGGAATACGTACGCCCTGTAGGCGTGTGTACCTATTAATTTATAAGTTGTTGCGTTCTGTATCGTGGTGTGTACCCGATGCTAAAAACAGTACACTATTTTAGAATGTGTGCGTGTGTGTGTTGGTGAAGATTAGTAGTGTGTTTCTCTGGTCTTTACCTAGCTATACCTAAAATATTTAATCGCCAGTCAGCGTCCTGTTTAATGGCACACGGAAACATGTGCATATGTGATCAAATGTGACAGTCTCCTCACCCTCCCTCTCCCTCTTCCTACCTACCCCTGCCTTTCTCTCTATACATGTGTTTATAAAGTGTGTACAACAACAGCACTGACAATTCTAAGATGGTTGCACAAGGCCAGAGTACCTTATCAGGTTGCCATGGGAACTGATATGAACAATACGAGGGAGGTGGAAGGTGTGACACATCAAATAAGTATCTTTTCATGGGGTGGGCATGCACTTCATTAGTACATGGTGTGAAGGATGATCTGTCTCTGGGCTTCGAATGTGTTGTCAACTGTTCCAATTGATGTCATGTGTTACTATGTACAGCTCTCTAATGTTTTAGCCAGTATGTATTTTCTGTCAAGGCACACAAGTATATTATACATGTATTTAGTGCAAGAAGGCATAAGATACTGCATGCTGTGTGTGTGTGTGTGTGTGATGTGTGTGTGTGTATGTATGTAATGTATGTATGTATGTATGTGTGTGTGTGTGTGTGTGTGTGTGTATGTATGTATGTAATGTATGTATGTATGTATGTATGTATGTATGTATGTATGTATGTATGTATGTATGTATGTATGTATGTATGTATGTATGTATGTATGTACATATGTATGTACAGTACTTATGCATGTGTGTGTGTTGTGTGTAGTGGATGGACAGATGCAGTGTAATACACCCCTTTTGTATGAAATGGACTAACTGGTTAACATCAGGTACTTCATTTCCTAATTTATCTACTATAAACTGGTACCCTAAGCATTGATGTGTGTGCATGCAGGAAAGGTCAGGATAATGTCTTCATCACAAGGGGCCTACATGTGGTAAACTCAAAAACAAATTACAGTGTCATATGTGCTGTTAAAAATAGTGTTCCATGCTTAGAGGCCTGCAGTCTTAGCAGTTTTTGTCAAATGAATATGGGATAATCTGCTTGGAAAAAAAAAAAAGCTTATTCAATTGTACATGGAACTGAACATTGATAACTTAGGAACCCTTAATTATATAAAACTATGATGAGAAGCAGCTATTATACACCACCCATTTAATGAATGAAGAAATATACACTTTCCTGTCATCTGGAAGTATTAAATTAGACAGTAAATGAGTTCCCACCTAAATAGGGCCAGTACTAATGGTAACGGCTGCATGGGGATGGTACATGTAGAATGGCGGCATTGTGCTTGGTTATTGGTGGGGCCAGCTGTAAGTGGCAGCTGACAGCCCAGGTAAAAGCAGTAGCTGGAGGCTGTTGTTCTGTCTAAGCATTTGTGCATGCACAACACTTGTAGGCACCAGTAATTACTTTAATATTTGGTTGTTCTTTGTTTGGCGCCAAATGGTAGCACTGTATGTGTCTTATCAGTGGATGACAACGAAGGTGGCAGCTGTTAGACTCTTGGTCTAAGTTGTATGTGGCTGGGCAGTGCTACATGTAGAGGTTTTTTCTCCAATATGTATGGTGGATTTTTTCCTGCTAGTGGTTTTTCCAAAGGGGTTTTTACATAAGGAGATGTGGGTGTATGGTATTTGTAAGCCTGATTGTGGGGAGTATGTTTGTTGTTGGTGTTGGTACATGTGTAAAGTCTATCACGTACTATTATTAAAAGTTGGTGTGCACAGGTGACACTGCACCAATCGTCATGTGATCTGGGAAGGGGGGAGGGTACATACCATGGGAGCCGAGGCATGTGGCAGAAGCATTCAGAACAATTTGTACAAAGGTATCATTCTTTAGGTGGACAGCTTACTATATGAATGTATGTTTGTGTATGTGTGTGTGTGTGTGTGTGTGTGTGTGTGTGTTTCTGTCTGTCTGTCTGAACCTTGTCAGAGCAAATGCAACAGTGATCCTCTCAAGGTGTTTTGCCTTTACATTTGGACTGTTTAGTGTGTATTGTAGATTAAAAATACGTTTTCCAATATGCAATGTATAATTAATTTACAATGTTTAGCAAAAATGGCAAGTATTGGCACAGTACATGTACTTACATACAGCTATTATGTGTATGTATGGCTGTATACATGTAGGTAAGCATGGATGTATGTGTATGTATGCATGTATGTATGTATGTATGTATGTGTGTGTGTGTGTGTGTGCGTGCGTGCATTTGTGTGTGTGTATGTATGTATGTATGTATGTATGTATGTATGTATGTATGTATGTATGTATGTATGTATGTATGTATATATTTCTGTGTGGATGTTATGAAGATCCACAATAACTAATATGTACTAAAATCAATTGCAAGATATAAATGATACGGATACACGTATGATATGAATGCTTCTGTACAATGTATTGGCAAATTGTTTAGGGGCTGTTCACTGAACCAGGATCAGTACGTACATAACTTGGGTTAAATTGTCAGTGACAAATGAAGCCAGCTTGTGTGGCCTGAAGTAGGGTACCATGTCAGTGTATATCAATTAACACTGTAATAGGAAGTAGAACCAAGAACTGTTTGTTAACCAGTTATATGTAGTCCATTTCACATGCATATATACATGCATGGATGCAGAATGTGTGCATGCATCCGTCCATCCATTCATCCACATTCATCCACCCACCTACACACATACAGCATATATATATGCACATATATTATACATATACGTGCATGCATGCATACATACATACATACATACATACATACATACATACATACATACATACATACATACATACATACATACATACATACATACTTACATACATACATACATACATACATACATACATACATACATACGTACGTACATACGTACGTACATACGTACGTACATACATACATACAAATACATACACATACATACACATACATACAAGTACATACACATACATACATACAAATACATGTATAATACACTCGTGTGCTTTGACAGAAAATACTTACATACAAAAAAAATCATCACATTAGAGAGCTGTACATGTTTGCATCAGTAAGCAGTATGAGATACATGATATCAATTGGAACATTTGTCAACCCATTCAAAGCCCAGAGACAGATCATCCTTCACACCGTGTACTAATGAAGTGCATGCCCACCCCATGAAAAGATAGAAAAGATGATGTGTCACACCTTCCACCTCCCTCATATTGTTCATATTAGTTACTATGGCATCATGATAAGGTACTCTGACCTTGTGCAACCATCTTAAATTGTCATTGCTGTTGTTGCACACACTTTATAGACACATGTAAAGAGAGAAAGGCAGGGGTAGAAAAGGGAGGGAGAGAGGGCGAGGAGAAATGGTTCCATTAGGTTATAAGGTGATTAATCTATGGCTAAACTGTCATATTTGATCACATATGCACATGTTAACATATGCCATTAAACAGGACGCTGACTGGTGATTCAGTATTTTAGGTATAGGTAGGTAAAGACTAGAGAAACACACTATTAATCTTCGCCAACACACACACGCACACATTCTAAAATAGTATACTGTTTGTTGCATGTCTAACATGTATGTACTAATATAAACAGTTGGTGTGCACAGGTGACACGGCATCAATCATCATGTGATCTGGGAAGGGGGGAGGGTACATACCATGGGAGGCATGTGGTGGGGGCATTCAGAACAATCCGTACAACAGTAACATTCTTTAGGTGGACAGCTTACTATCTGAATGTAAGTGTGTGTGTGTGTGTGTGTGTGTGTGTGTATCCTCTCTAGGTGTTTTGCCTTTACATTTGGAATGTATTGTACATTAAATAGGTTTTCTACTATACAATGTATAATTAATAAATTTTATTTGCAATGTTTAGCAAAAATGGCAAGTATTGGCACAGTACATGCACTTACATACAGCTATTATGTGTATGTATGGATGTATACATGTAGGTATGCATGTATGTATGTATGTGTATGTAGTATGTATGTGTGCATTGTGTGATGTTGTGTGTGTTTGTGTTGTGTGTATGTACATACGGAAGATGTACGTGTATTTGTGTATGTATGCATGTGTAGGTGTGTATGTATGTATGTATGTACATGTATGTGTATGTATGTGTGTGTATGTATGTATGTATGTATGAATGTATATATGTATGTATGTATGTATGTATGTATGTATGTGTGCATTGTGTGATGTTGTGTGTATGTTTGTGGTGTGTATGTACGTACGGAAGATGTACGTGTATTTGTGTATGTGTGTATGTGTAGGTGTGTATGTATGTATGTATGTACATGTATTTGTATGTATGTTTGATATTTATGTGGGATCTTATGAAGATCCACTTAATTGTAACATGCATGTACTAAAATCAATTGCAAGATATATAAACTGAACAAATGATATGGATACACTATATGAATGCTTCTGTACTATGTTCCCAAATGTATGTGCAAAGTGTTTAGGGTGAACCAGGATCATGCAGTACGTACATAACTTAGGTTAAATGTTCAGTGACAAATTACCTGAAGTAGGGCCCCATGGTTATAGTGTCCCCTGCTTAGGAGCATTCTTGATGGTCTAGTTACAAATACCAGAAGAACAGACTAGTACCAGTTTATATCAATTAACACTGTAATAGGAAGTAGAACCAAGAACTGCATGTTAACCAGTTATACGTAGCCCATTTCACGAGAAAGGGTGTATTTGTATGCATACAAAATGTATATACATGCATGGATGCAGAATGTGTGCATGCATCCGTCCATCCATTCATCCACCCACATACATGCATTCATATACACAGATATACAAATAATTATACATACATACATACATACGTGCATGCATGCATACACACACATACATACATACACATGCATACATACATACAATACATACACACACATTCATACACATACATACACACATACATATATACATACATACATACATACATACACATACATACACACGTACATACATACACATGCATACATACATACACACACATACATACACACATACATACACACATACATCACACGCAGCATGCATGCCTTCTTGCACTAGACATAATATACATGTACTCATGTGCCTTGACCAAAAATACATACTAAAAAATTCATCACATTAGAGAACTGTACATGTTGCATGCAAGAAATGTATACTAAGCAGTACAGGATACATGACATAAACTGGAACAGTTTACAACCCATTCAAAGCCCAGAGACAGATCATCCTTCACACCATGTACTAATGAAGTGCAGTTTTCTCTCCCCATGAAAAGATACTTATGTGATATGTCACACCTTCCACCTCCCTCGTATTGTTCTTATTCGTTACTATGTCAACCTGATAAGGTAATTTGACCATGTGCAATCATCTTAAATGTCATTGCTGTTGCTGCACACACATTATAGACACATGTATAGGGAGAAAGGCAGGGGTAGGGAGGGAGGGAGGTTGAGGAGAAAGGGTTCCATAAGGTCATAATGTGATTAATCTATGGCTAAACTATCACATTTGATCACATATGCACATGTTTCCGTGTGCCATTAAACAGGACGCTGACTGGCGATTAAATATTTTAGGTATAGCTAGGTAAAGACCAGAGAAACACACTACTAATCTTCACCAACACACACACGCACACATTCTAAAATAGTATACTGTTTTTAGCATCGGGTACACACCACGATACAGAACGCAACAACTTATAAATTAATAGGTACACACGCCTACAGGGCGTACGTATTCCGTGCAGAGGGGGCTGATTCCGGTCATTGGAGACAGGTCGGCACTGCTTCCAGACCATTATTCCGTTGCAGATGGAGCACTATTCATTATATTGATAAAGACGACGATACTTCATTTTTCATTTTTCAATACTTTGCGACGCGCTGAATTTAGGCCACAAATTGAATTCCATCACGTGCAACATTGACAATCGAGCCCAAAAGGCCCTCCGTGTATAAATAGAAATAGGAGAAATTAAATTGTGGAAAAGTACACGGACCACCTAAAATTAAATGAAATTAAAGATTAAACTTGTTGTTATCGCCGTTTTCAAAAATTGAAAAATGAAAACTGGAATGGAACCGGAACGGATAAAATGGAACTGGAACTCGTGTCTATTTCCGTCTGAGACTCAGTCTGCTCTGAAACCGGGACCGACCGTTGTTCGGACCAGGAAACCCAAGTTTCTAAACCGAGATGGGTACGAGAAACCGAAATGGGTACGAGAAATGGGCGTTCTAAGGGCCTTAGCTATGGTCCGTGGCCGTATAAGTTGTATAACTATTGGGACCTTCTATTGGCTGCGTTATATACACACACACACGCTCACACACGCGCGCCCACACACACTGACACACACATACACACACGCGCGCGCTCACACACACACGCTCACACACACACGCTCACACACACACACACGCTCACACACACACACACACGCTCACACACAACACTCCCTTTATTTCCCTTAGCCTTCATTAGCCTGTATTTTAATTATTTAATAATTTATTCAGTTAAAATAAAAACATTAGCGTGCTGTAGGTTAAATAAGTTTTCTGTAATGTACATTTGGAACACCATAAAATAAAAACCAGAGGGGGTTGGAAGCAAAGTTCACTATATAAACTGATGCAGTACAAATGAAAGGGAGCCACAACGCCAATCAAGGCAAGGCCTCATAGTGTTCAATGAGCCAGTAATGCAGGAGGCTAACACCAATAATGACACTCCTGTGGTTGCAGACATGGTTTGTGTTGTGGACATTAAAATGCAACTTACTGATACATCATATCACAAAAGACAACTGAAGCATGTGGCCTCGTCTCCAATCGTTAAGAGTTTCCATTTTAGATTTTTTCTTTCCTTTCATGTTTGCTGTGACAAAAGCAGTACAGGAAATGCACTACAAGCAATACTACAGACAGGCAAAGTCTATAAACCTACAGTTCAATTTATTATTGTTAATAATAATAATTATAAATGATGGCATGCACTCCATGGTCAGGATGGCTGTTGTGGTTCCATCCTGTGGATTATTATTAACACAAATAAACATTGCTTAGTGTGCATATCAACACCCCCCTACCACACTAGCAACTGAATATAAATGTAGGTATCATGCAGCGTCAAGTAATTAATGATTTCGTATGATTTCCGCACTTCCTTGTTTCCAAACTTTAATTCAATTGCTGTCGCTAAATACAACACCAATTGTATTACAGATAGCCGTGTAAATCAAGGTCTCATTGTTCTACCAAACGAAAGCAGGAAAAGAAGAAGGAATGCACATAAGCACGGACAGCAGAATACCCACATGAATACAGTGCAACATGCGCGGAGTGGTCCTTTTCCAGTTGGTATCCCCCACCAGTCGCCGTCGGAGTAGCAACAGTAATGACAAACATTCTTTGGATGACATACATGGAGGTTTTGGTAGTAGTGTCTGTGAGGTCTATACAGAGCGCGAGGTGGATGACTGGCAACCATCGGTATCACTATAGAGATGGGAAAAAAACGTATACGCTATAGGGTGACCATCAGTATACTAGTGGAATGCACTACCAAAGCGTAAATCGATTTTTGAGTGCTATATACTGTGCCTCATGTATGTTATGCAGTGCATTTGCATAGGTGATTTTAGGTATTTATACATGTATATGGGACAGTTCACGCGAAAATGATAACTCGCTTTTATATTTATAATGTTATAAATTTCCTTATGTTTGAATCGCTATAACTTCCCAACGGTTTAGGCTATCTACTTCGTATTTACAACACTTCATACCACACCATTTCTCTATGGTAGAAAACATTTTGGTGTCTTGCACGTGCTCCGTACCAGTACTGCAACGTTTTATACCCCACCGGGTTCAAACCTGCCATAACTTTCTGTAGGAGTTATCAAATCGCTTCAAATTCGGTTTGTAGGTAGAGAGGTCCTGTACCTATCGATTTATACTGTTCGTTAATTTTTATGCCATCAGTTACGGAGATACAGTTGAACAAACTATGGGCACTTTGTCCCGCTTGATACGCGCCAATGTTATCATCCCCGCCTCCCATACATTGAGCGGGACGCGGTTTGCCAAAATCATTGGCGCGAATCGAGCGGGAAAAGTGGACGTACTTTGTTCAAATGTATCTCCGTAACGGATGGTATAAAAATTAACGAACAGAATAAATCGATAGGTATAGGACCGCTCTACCTACAAACCGAATTTGAAGCGATTTGATTACTCCTACAGAAAGTTATGGCGGGTTTGAACCCGGTGGGGTATAAAACGTTGCAGTACTGGTACGGAGCACGTGCGAGACACCAAAATGTATTTTACCATGGAGAAATGGTGTGGTATGAAGTGTTGTCAATACGAAGTAGATAGCCTAAACCGTAGGGAAGTTATAGCGATTCAAACATAAGGAAATTTTATAACATAATAAATATAAAAGCGAGTTATCATTTTCGCGTCAACTGTCCCATATTCTTTCTGCTGTTGCGCGCGTGAATAATTACTATATAATAATCACCTTCAGATTCAGGGAGGTTCTTCTCAATTTCGCCTATTGGAGGCAAGGGAGCTATATCGGGCTAAACACAATACAAGTTACATGATCAGTGACAGTACGTCTTCGGGATGATTGATCGCATGCATGATAGATATGCATGCATGTAACCAAAACTAAGGTGTATATGTACATACACATGTATATGCGCACTTACTTGAAGTACTCTCTCCGCCTGGTCATAAGAAGGCGGAACGTCGATACTCAAACCCATCTGAGTGGTGACTGCGCCGTCGAATGCAGGTATCAGGTTGTAGTTATTAGCGAAACATGTAACTGCAGTGAAAATATCTCCATGTACATCGGGCTGCAGAAGATGCGGAGCGCAATCTTCATATCACGCGTACTCTAAATCTCATGCAGGTCTTCTTACCTGACCTTCGATTTGATAGGACCCATCAATAAAGTTGATTACTTGAGTTCTAACACCTTCATTTTGCCAAACAGCGAGAATATGATTGTCCTTTTGTACGTTCTTGTACACCGCATAGGTGTTTACTCCTCCACTGTTTTTAAGGGTAGTAGCAGCTACATCATCAGTCAGCTCACCAAGGAACCAGCTAAAATTACGAAGGCGTTCAGTAGTATAATTAAATTAGCTTAGCAGTTTAGTCTGTACTTGACCGATACATTATACAGAATTGATATACAAACAAGATATAAAAAACATTATCTCTGAGAAAGTTAGTGGTATATAGGATTTGAAGGCAGTGGTGGTGTAAAAAGGAAGGGAACAAGGGATTCAGTGGAAATATACAATAATTATTCATATTTAGCAACATGATTGTAATGACGTTCTATATATACAGTGCTAATATATTTCCACTGAATCCCTTGTTCCCTTCCTTTTTACACCACCATTGCCTTCAAATCCTATATACCACTAAATTTCTCAGAGAGAATATCTAGTTTCATTCATTTTTTTAAATAAGTGACTACTAGTATATAGGTGTACATGTAGTACAATGTAGACAAACGATCGTACGATAAAATCCAGCCTTTATTGTAATTCCCATTTTAATTTATTGCCTAGCAACACAATGTTTACAGTTATGTTACATTTGCAGCTGTTCCATTAGTTAGAAACTCGCGCGCCAAGCTTTCCCTCTTAGAAGCTCGTTTCTCGTCTGAGTTCAGTTCATAACGTCGCATCTTAGACTGAAGCTCGCACCGCAACAGAATTCTTTTCCTGTTGCCACCTCTTAGAAGTTCGGTTCGACTCAGATTTGCTCTGTACATGTCACGAGCAGACGCCCGCCTTTGTTCTAGTCTCGTTCCCAGACTCACTTACGTAAGCATTACCGCATAATGTGTAATGCTTACGTAAGTGAGTCTGGGAACGAGACTACCTTTGTTTAGCATCAGCATCGTACCGAACTCGGGAGGACTCTAACTCATAGCCTCGATTTAGGAGGTATTCCTCTCTTCGCTTAGTTTTCCTCTTTCGTAGCCGTAAAGCAATTTGACAAAAACAACTTCGCTAGCTTAAAATGGTGAGCAAAACTAAAAATACAAATGAAACTCCCACCTGTTTCAATCATACCACGATACATTTTGTGAAACATTGTCATGGAAACGGTTTTAATATAGGTAACTCTAGCTCTCTATATTACGTAGGTATATCTTGGCGCGCGAGAACAGCTGCAAATTTCGTATATCGGTTACATGCTTTATTTATACATGCATGTATATCTGATACCTGAAGATGTATTGTCAGGAAATTCTACGATTTTTGGTATAACTGGCGCTCTTTAAAACCTTTTCTATCTCGAGTTATACTCACCCATAAAGACGACGACGACGACGACGACGACGACGACTATGGACAAATTACGGTCTGGGAACGAGAACTACGCGCTTTTTTGTTCTCTTAAAGTAAACGGTCTGGCGACTTGAACAAAACATGAAAATGATCGTCTTTTCATTGTGGATCGATAGCAATAAAGAGCTACGCTATTCGTTTCTCGGTTCGTGAGTTATACGCGGGACGCGGCTTTTTAATGATATTCATGATACGGCACAAATCCTATATGAGAGGTACTGCCGTAACTCACGATAAATTAAACTGAAATAAAAAAAAAATTCAGTGCAAAGGAAGGAAACAAGTGATTTCGGAAATTCTACATCCATAAATCAGGCCCGTAGGCTGGTCAGGAGACGGGGGGGGGGGGGGGGGGGGGGGGGGGGGGTTCGGGAAAGCAATAAGGTGGAACTGATTAAGAGCGGGGGTGGGAGCAGGAGGGGGCGTAGCCCATCGGGGTCTGGGGCGGAGCCCCAGCCGCTTTGCAACTTTTGCAATTTTTCAGCCACAAAACATAGCATAATTGCATAGAAACATGGATAGCCCAGTTTGTGTTCCCGTTCAATAATGAAGTACATGTAGGTCTGGCTTGCGAGTTGCGAGTCTAAAGGCTGGCGGCAACTTCCGGGCGATTTGTCGTATGCAACTCAAATGACTACATCAATACATGTAACAGTATGTTAGTTGGGCGTAGGCCGACCTTCGCGTATCCGCCAATACTCGAAGGTCGGGCTACGCCCAACTAACAGTATGCATGGGTAAAAGTTCCGCAATTCTTGATCGTATGCGGAACCCGTAATTTAATTCACGGACCCTCCCCCTATTCCGCCGCTGCTGTTTGTTGTGGGCGGGACGTGGGCGCCCCATTTAGGATGGATGTCCCGCGGTTGCTAAGCTTAGTGTTATCTCATTCTCGCGGGCTATATAGCTATACATGTACATGTATAATAGTAATGAATAAATTATTTTGATGGCAAGCGGAACTAGTTCTGACGAGCGGGGGGGGGGGGGGGGGGGGGGGGGGGTCGACCGAACCCACCGACCCCCCCCAGCCTACGGGCCTGATAAATTTAAAAACATTACATACATACTTACATTGATCAAGTTAAGGCAAAGTATAAGCTGTAGCCTTAGATTTGTCATTTTGTTGCGTTCATCACGAACGTATAGATATATCGTACAGGCCATCGTCTTAGCTCTCGAAAGCGCAAGCGTTCAATATCGTTACAAATGAGCGTCCCAGTGCAACGTTTGCCTCTAGAGTCTAAACTGGCTGATTTGTTTATAACCTACATACCAGTATACAATCCTGATCCTCCAACAGGGACAACCATCACACGTTTCTCAAGAGGAAAAGACTGGGGACGAGAAAACGCGGAGTGCAGCTGTTAACTGGTGTTAATTGGCTCGGTTTCCAATCCCTCTACTCTAATATCTATGATCTTCCAAACGCTAAACGCTATCGATCGAATGCACTTTTTCCCGCTCGATTCGCGCCAATGATATAACAACCGCGCCCCACCCACCCCCCTGCCTCCTTGGCGCGAATTGCTCTGCATGATCTATACATGCTTTGCGCACGAGCAATTCCAGGATTGCTCTGGTCCATGCAATTATAGGAGCCGTCCATTTGACGTTTGTTGTCGGGAACAAAACAATCATCGACAAAATGAGTGGACGTCCGTGCGTTGCTATAGGCTTTTTTCATGAAGTCGCCATTATGTCTGAGCTAATATTTACACTATGGGTGACCTTTCACATCTTCTGCTATGCAGTTTTCTACAAAGACATGAAGAGACTAGAGATTGTCTATGTGGTCACTTCCTTGCTGCCCCCATGCATGGATCCAGGGTTTGTGCAGAACAATCCCAGGATGGCGGAAATCCACGCTTTTTTGCGCGTAACAGATATATACACTCATTTAGTTACTATTCGAACTGATGATCTGAGAAACAATGCTCTTATCCGAGCGAATTCTTGTCTCCCTCCGAAGAAGGAAACGGGTGAGTGTTGTGTTTCTGAGCCTATACATACAATCATGCATATTTCTCACCTTTGTTTAGACAACTCCATTGCCGCAGCGTTGTTATTTACAAAAGCAAAAGGATTTACTGCGATGTGATACGATCAGTCGTGCTATACGTAGGTAAAAATAGCATATGCTATTTATAGACATATCTTAATATAATATGCATGGATAATTATGAATACTTAAATACGTTGAGCTTCGATTCGAGCCCGTCAGTCATCTTTCATATACATTGATATGTTTGCTCTACGGAAGCATGCCCTACTTATAATGTAGACCAAAGACTACATGTTTGTACCTATGCTGGAGTAACTACTAACTCTGTCAATCTCTGTGTGCACCATGCATTCTGCGTATGCAAAATGTAAAATGCCTGTTTGGGAGTTATTTACGTCAGTAACTCTCAAATAGGATTTGACCGGGCCGAGTATGACTCGCGCGTGTCCCGATAATCCAGCGGATATAGTGGAAGTCAGTGAAACGAAGAGAGTAATACATCCAAAATCGATACGCGAACCGAGCTTATAAGAGGCGGTGAATGCCGACGAAATACCAGCTTCTAAGAACTTCCAAACCCTTGCAGCATGTTAGCAAATAGGACGCATTATACCTAAATTAAAGTGGGCGGCAGGGTAGCGCGAGGCCGAGAGAACATGCTACCTGTCGCTACCATGCACAGAAGAAACACTTGCCACTCAATCGACCCAACGGTGAGTTTTGAACGGTGTATTTTGGTTTGGCGTGCATCTTTTAATATTGTAGAGCAACTGTCACTCCAACAGGGGCACAGTCACTGTTGCGATAACGAACTACTTTCTTCTATTGCCTCCCACATAACTCTTGCACCCTACCCATTCCCATGAGTTAGGTACTTCAAACTCCCCGTATAAAATGCACCCAAAATTTGAAGACCACGTAACGGTGCTATTTTTGGCACGGGTTTTTCATTTTGAGAAGACTGGAGTCTTAGAGATTGTTGCCAAAGGAGCCTACTGGTACGCTAAACATGCTTTAGCGCGCGTGTAGGCTCGTGTGTGTGGATTATGTCAAAGATAATACCTTGGCTTTGAGTACATTTTGATACAGTACAAAAGTGGGGGTGTACTGGGCAATGTACGTACCGCTCAAAAAATCGACCAATTCCATCGAGTGAATACGCACCTTTATTGTCACATGACATGTTCTTTTACTCATTCGTTGGGCACTGTAGCGTTTATTACGACAATTTCACGTGTTTTGGTGTAGGTGCAAGCAGTGCCGGATTAACCGTTTAATGGGCCTGGCGCAGGGTAAAGCTTGTGGGCCCCCTGCCTCGTATAAATGCAAGCGGGGGGGGGGGGGGGGGGGGGGTCCCTTGTGTTGGGCCCAGCAGGGCCGGCGTTAGATGTTTGGCGGCCCTTGGCAAATAGGATCTTGGCAACCCCTCCATCTCGCATTTTCCGGGTTTGAACATAACTCCTTCCGATATCGAGTCATTCGGTTTCCACCACGTGTAGCAGGTTTGTTTCGTACACAGCGCGCACATGCATGTAAAAATATTTATGAAGATACACATGCAAACGAATTACCTTATGCATGAAAAGCAATTTTTCTAGTTCTAGCTTCAATGGCTGAAAACGAATCAACTGATAAATGTACTAAATTTTAGTACTGCATATATAACAGGGTCGGATCCAGGATTTCGGGGCGAGGGTGGGGGTGATGCGACAGGCAAGGATACCTGGATACGCCTCCCCCCAGCGGATACGGGCCATCGGGGTCTGGGGCGGAGCCCCAGCCGCTTTGCAACTTTTGCACTTTTAAAGTCACAAAAACAGCATAGTTATCACAGGAAAAATGGCGTAGAATCATTTTGGAATCATTACGTGATATCACATAAAAATGAATTTTAATGTTCAATCACACAGTGATTTTACAGAAAATCAAAACGGCCTGATTCGACGCGTTTTTCCCTGTGTATTGCATACTAAGTAACATGCTAAAAATAGATACAATACGACGAGAATTACTTGCTTCCCCCGATCCAGTCCAAGAATGCTGCAGTTTCATTTCGATTAAATGAAAGCTATAAGACTTGAAGAATTATATCTTCCGTAATTGATGGATTCAGAAAAGTCTTTGTATTAAGATTCAATTGCGCACCGTAAATACTGTGGCGAGGTGGTCCAATTTTATATGGATGTTCCGTTAGGCCGATTCGCCTTTAACACACGCGCATGAGCACGCTGTACTTATTAACTAATTAAATTCATCCATTGTGGGCGTGTACATATGTGGATAAATGGGCCCCTCACGGTGGTCTGCTCTCATTGAACGCGTGGAAACTAAGCCCTACGCCCCGAAAAATTGAAATGGTTACGTACACCCATAGCAACGAACCTGACAACCGATGCCTTTTAGAACCAGCTGTGCACGGGGTACATAAAACGTAATCAACACCTAAAAGCCATACTAGCAGTGATAAACACCTTTGAACTATATTGTAAGCAAAAATCACGTGGCCTGGTGTTGCCAACTGTCGGCTCTGGTACTTCAAACCTATCGACTTACGCACGGCGATCACCGACTACATGTGTTCAAAAAACTACAACGACGCTCGGTGACTGAATTGGAACATGCCAAAGCTATCACGGTAAAGTTAGTTGTTTGTACTGTCGTTTTTTGGTACAGGTTAGTGGCAACGCATTTTCTGAAGTAGATTTCTAGCCTTTGAAAATCCACCATTTTGGTGTCTTTTTGGGGGTGGGGGAATTAATATTTGCGCAATGAAGTGGGTTTTAACAGAGCGTTTAAAATATAGCCTTACATTTCTTTTGGTCTAAATTTGACTCCATGCTCGTATGTAAATAGATTGAGCTTGAACTGAATTATTATTTATTCTTTACTCTCTTGGCTGGAGGGGGGATGGCAGCTACCAATTGTGGCTCAATACTTAGTAAGTGTTCTTGCACAATGCGCATCAGGTTCTGCATGTGGTTGTGGATTGGAGCAAATGTCAAGCCAAGAATTTTGCATGAATTGACTTGGCCCCTGAAAAGGGGGCTGTTTCTCCTTTAGGGTTATCGCCAACAATTTGGCTGGATATGTGGTGCATCCTTTCCTCACCAGCCAGACAGATTCCTGATGATTTGAGCCACCTGAAACACCAGTGAGTTAGAATTGAGCCTTTGCTGTATGTTGTGACACACCGCCTTAGAAGCCTCAGTGTATTCCAAGGTATGGCAAGCCCAGCCTTAATCGCCGGCAATGCATGTACCTGAACTTTAGTCCATGATGAGTAGGCAGCTGTAGTTTAGCTCTGGTGACATGCACGAATGTCATTGGCAGAAGTGAGTGTATATATTATGTAACCTCTGTACAAGTCATTGACATTCACTTAACTGCTTCCCCTGTAGCAAGTTGTATGATGGTTTTGTCAGGACTAGCTGGTAGAGATTACCCTCTTCAGCAAACTCGCTGCTTGCATCTCCTCCTCAGGTGTAAGTGTTGGTGCACACTCATGCTCTTCATAGTCACCATCCTTAATATCCCTGCTGCAGTCTGTATACAGTGCTCCAGAACATCTGACAGCAGCATTATCACACTTGATGATAGTCTGACTAGGGGACCATCCTGGTGACCGTCCTCTGAGCAGCAGGGGATTTTCCTCTGGGCAGCAGGGGATCATCCTCTGAGTAGCAGGGGACCATCCTCTGAGTAGCAGGGAGCAGCAGGGGATCATCCTCTGAGCAGCAGGGGACCATCCTCTGATCAGCAGGGGACCGTCCTCTGAGCAGCATGGGCCTGTCCTCTGAGCGGCAGGGGATCATCCTCTGAGCAGCAGGAGATCATCCTCTGAGCAGCAGGGGATCATCCTCTGAGCAGCAAAGGATCATCCTCTGGGCAGCATGGGACCATCCTCTGATCAGCAGGGGACCATCCTCTGATCAGCAGGGGACCATCCTCTGATCAGCAGGGGACCGTCCTCTGAGCAGCATGGGACTGTCCTCTGAGCAGCAGGGGATCATCCTCTGAGCAACAGGGGATCATCCTCTGGGCAGCATGGGACCATCCTCTGAGCAGCAGGGGACCGTCCTCTGAGCAGCAGGGGGCCATCCTCTGAGCAGCATGGGACCATCCTCTGATCAGCAGGGGACCGTCCTCTGAGCAGCATGGGACTGTCCTCTGAGCAGCAGGGGATCATCCTCTGAGCAGCAGGAGATCATCCTCTGATCAGCAGGGAACCATCCTCTGAGCAGCAGGGGATCATCCTCTGGACAACATGGGACCATCCTCTGGGCAGCATGGGACCATTACTGAGCAGCAGAGGACTATCCGTCCTCTGAGCAGCATGGACGGTTCACAGCATCATATGCTGCTACCCACTCCCGGAGGCATTTGGAGCACACCAGTGCACCGCACAGCAGTTCCAGTGGCTGTGAGAGGGTGTTGGAGCACAGTGCACACTTCAGCTCCTTTAGCCTTGATAGGTTGTTAGCTCTTGCCAAAGGTGGGCTAGGCTCACTATGGAGAACTAGAGGAGGGGCAATCTTCTCAAGATGACCTCTTATGATGTCATATGTTTACTTGTTTTGCCACTCAAACAGCATCACTACACATTTGTGATGCACTCACTTTGTGATGGCACAGATGGTTCTCTACATACCCGGCTTACATTGCATGCAGAACATCTCAGGGTTACATCATCCCCAGATGTGTCAATGTCAAAAGCTATTTTCAGCTCAGCTGAGAATGCTATGCACTCAGAGCTGGTTCTTTTCTTTGCCCTGTACTTCGTTAGCCTCTGCCCACACACTCTGCAATGTATGGAAATTGTAATCCATACCTATAATGTATAGGGCAAAACCACAACGTACGTCGATTATTCATGCAATACGCTCAGCTTGTTCGTGGTGACAGAAAATGCGTTGCCACTTCAGGTTAGTAAATTCTGGTAGCCACATGCCTCCTGAGCATCGCTGTAGTACTCATACCTTCCAGTTCAGTCACCAAAGGCTACGTCGTCGCATTTAGTAACGCCCTCCTTCTAAATACGTATCGCGTGACCTTGCTAAACGGTATGCGCATGCTATCTATGTGGAATTTCAATTGTGCGCATTGAGTGGACATGACAGGAAAAGGAATGCAGTGTTTGAGTTCGTTTTCACTTTTTGATTTGCTAGTTCTGGTGAGTTATGGTTTGCTTTTAAACATCAGATGTCTATAATGAGCCATCAGTTAAGAAATATATGGTAATACCGTAAATGATCTAATTGTTGACTTAGTTTCCAGCCGCATACAACCGTGCCCTATCGTCGGTGGGCCTGGCGCTTTGCGCCACCTGCGCCCCGGTTAACCTGGCGCTGGGTGCAAGGTGTTAACGTTTCCCAGATTTCGCCAAATTACCTATTTATATTATATACTAGCCGCCATTTTTTCACATAGAATGATACTGCGCACATGTATTGCTGGAGAACAATAACGAAGATACACAAAATACCAAACAATTATACCAGAGAAAGATTTTGACTTACACGTACCTACCATTCCTTGAAAGCATTCAAGGACTTCGTTCAGTGGTTAATTCTTCAAGTACCATTTATAAAAAAATGACGTGTGTACTTTCCTGGGCACCAAGATCAAAACCAAGTCAAATGTGTCAACAGTTCGATACAATTGGGAAAAACTAGTGGGATCTTTGGATCATTAATGTTCTGTACCAATACGTATAATGTGTCTTGCCCGCTTAGCCAGACCCTCAGATTCAACCAGTGTGTCCATTGTGGCAAATAGTAGTGTGCAAATCAATTCAAGAATACTTTATACCAAAAAACACTGCATTCCGAGTGTAGCAAGTGTGCAAACAGAAGAACAGGTTTTGACAAAACTCATTACCACCACCATAAAAATTACGACCTCAGAAAGAATAAACTCAAACCCAGATGGAATGAAAGCTTCCTCACAGTTTCAATAGAAAATACGTCACCTCAATAAAGTATATATTGAATCAAGACCATCATTGACGTTGGTTGATTTTATTATTGATGAACCCTACTTTGCATGGTATTATTTATTGCCCTAAAAATTAATTAATTTGTTCATATCGTTAAATACATGTAGGTATGGGTTAGTAAACATTAGCCCATTAACATCATATTTTGGTCTTTGCACATTAGTTGGCATGGCTATAGTCTGAGGATAACCAAATTACTATAAGTCATACTATGAGCTATCTCTGCGTAATTAAAAGTGGAAGAACCATTATATACATGGGACCCCCCCTTGGGACTGAATGGTGCCCGCCCTCCACTTGTGACAAAAGTTACAAGTACTCAGAATTCTAGGAACATACACCCCCCCCCCCCCCCCCCCACTGGTTGAATTGGCCGAAAGTGGACAGCAACCCCCCCCCCCCCCCCCCCCCCCCCTCAGTCTCCCACTTCCAGAAATGCTGGGGGCGCCCATGATGTAAAATACCACAGCAAATTTATTACACAAAAAACTTCATTTTAAAAATTACCTCCATAATCCTACATAGTGGTAGGCCAGTCGAATCACACTATCACCACTTACTCCCACATCTCTCCACCTTCACACTATCACCACATACTCCCACATCTCTCCACCTTCACACTATCACCACTTACTCCCACATCTCTCCACCTTCACACTATCACCACTTACTCCCACATCTCTCCACCTTCACACTATCACTACTTACTCTCACATCTCTCCACCTTCACACCTCTCCATGCTGCACACATTCCCAAGTGCCAGGTCGCTACCAGAAACAGTACATGTAGCAAGTGGAAGGGTATTGTAGGCTCCCTTAGTGGTACCAACCCCCCACTGGTACGAGCCAATGCCGGTGTCTGGATCGCTGAACCCCGTTGCGTACACACACAGGGTGGAGTTACTGGATTGGAAGGCTATGTCCACTGAGCTGCCCCTGGCAACATCACGCACTACTCCAGTAATGGGCAGAGTCCTGTCCACGCTAATGGGACTGCTGGCGACAACAATGGAGTAGAGACTAGCTGTGGATATGTGTATGTGCATTGTGAGTGGGCATAGAAATGGTGGGGACGAAAAAAGATTCAAAATGAAGATACATGTACATGTACATGTACAATGTATGATTGGTGATGGTGGTGACATGTTGAGGTACACATGTATAGGAGTGTGACATTAAAACAAAAATGATAGTTGATGGCAGCTAGGGGATGGGAGAAAAGAGACCAGCCACCATAACTTTGGCACCAGTCACCTCAGCTCGATAACTCTGGCATACCTTGATTAGTGGCCATCAGCTTGACCCAAGCAGGTATTCCATTGAGGATTGCCACGTTGACACTAGCTGACCCAGTGAGGTTTATGCCTGTCCAGTCCAGCAGCTGGGTGTCCCGAGGGGTAACGCCAATGGCTAGGCTGACGGTGGACACTGAAGACTGCGGGTCCCTGATGGTGTATAGGAATGGAACCATTCCGTTAACAAAACCATGCACAGTACCCCTGTGGCAACACATACTCCATACACACCATGTCATATCACCATTACGTAAATCTCCTCCCTCCATCTCCTCCACCCTCCCTCCTTTGTCCCTCCTCCACCCTCGTCTCGACCTCCCCTCTCACATTGCCAAGTAGGTCTGTCACGCACGATTTGGTCCGCGTCTAATTTCGGTCCGGCCGGACCAAAAAAGGCTGCCTGAAATTGTCCGGCCGGACAATTTTAGGTGCTCGATTTTGTCCCATGTGACATTTTTTGGTCCCACGTTAGTTCTTTCTTTTGGAAGGTGTTGAAAATGTCGTCAGAATCAGGGACAGATAAAGAAGGTGACACTCTTGAACTGGCCTACAGTTACAAGGTCAAGGGAAAGTACCCTGAAGGATGCGATGCGAACAAGAAACGATCGATCCGACGAAGGGCGGAAAAGATTTTCTTAAAGAATGGCGAAGTGTGGACTAAAAGAAAAATGAATGGAACGACTAAGGTGTGTGCAGCATGTAACTAGGCCTATGTGCTCTTGGTTGTGAACGCATTCTTTTCCACTCTTTGGTCCGGCATCATTGATAAGTGTGGTAGCATAGGAGACATATAATGCCTATAGAATACCTCATTACAAAGATACGAAGTGTGCGCGTATGGTTTTAGGGTCTTAGGATAACTAGTCCGATTTCAACCGTCGTCGCTCTTTCGCATGTTAAACTTTACTGAAATAGGTTGTGAGGCTCATTTTGGATGCATGTGAGAAGCAGAGGAATCTACATTCCTGCCATTCTGACCCTACGTCTGGCCATTTGGGAACAAAACGTACCATCAAAAGGATAAGAGAACGTTTCACTTGGAAAGGACTCAACAAAGAAGTTTTTCAACTAGTAATGGTTGCAATTAGTCACATTAATTTATTGACATGTTTTTACATGTTGCATCCTGTGAGGCTTGCCAGAAGAATTCTGATAAACTTGTTGTTACTTCTACTGAACTTCATCCTGTTCCTGTAATCACCACTTGGTATCATGTAGCAATTGATTTTATTGGGCCGATTTCACCAATTTCATTATCAGGAAATAGGTCAGTTCATTTATTTTTATTACTTATTTCGAGTAATGCAAGGAATACTTGTTTCAACAGGATAGATTACACTATTTTTTAATTGTATGTAGGTACATTCTTACACTGAGTGATCACTTTTCAAAATGGGTTGAAGCGGATGCAGTTCCAACCAAAGAGGCATATCAAGTGGCAAGTGCAGTATACAAGGTATGCTGATCATTCTTTGTGTGCACTTACTTTATCATATTTTTACATGTATATCTAGATATTCATGCGCATGGGTTTGCCCAGTATTTTGACAACAGACAATGGTTCTGAATTCAGGAACAAACTGAACAGTGCAATGATGAAACAGTTGGGGATAAGACACAGTCTAATTACTCCTTACCATCCACAGGTACACAAAGTGTATAATTTTAGTTTAAAGTTTCACATATATCTTTTTGAGTAGTCAAATGGTCTAGAAGAACGATATAATCAAACTTTGCAGAGAATGCTCTCAAAAGCAATGATGGGACATAAGGAGATTTGGGATCAATTCATTGATTCAGCAGTATTTGCATACAACACTTCGTCCCATGAATCAACTAATTACACTCCAGCCGACTGCCCAGTAAGACAAACACCACTTACGTGCTCACAGTCACAGCCCAGAACACGCTGTACGTCTGCCACAGGGCTAGTGTGTGCGGATCAGCGAACACCTGTTGCAGTTCCATTGCATGTTTTTGCTGAATGCAGCCATACTACATCAAAATAAAACCAAAAGATGTACATATAGAACTTGTAGCCTATTGTTTTGCAAGAATAGTAGTTACGGAGTTGGTCTCCTCGGTCCACTCCCCTTATATATTGGTTGTATATGGGGACGCACTTCGTTGTACGGTACACGGTTTCGTGGGGTCAGCGTTGGTGGCCATGATGGTTACAGCCTTGCTGTCCATCTAGGTAGAACAGGTTCCCCTCTAAATTGTAAAGGGAATACATTGTACACTAGAAGGGTATACACATATATATTACCTTATTTTGCATACTTCAGTTCTTCAGGAAATTCTTTCCTGTTAGATCTGGCATTGCCACACCCATAGGTACCCCTTTCAAGCAGTTGCTGGTAAAAAAAGTTGTCAATACATATATGATGGTTTGGATTGTCCAGATTCACTGTCAGCTGAAGAACAACAGTTGTGGCTAAACCCATTTCTGCTCCATTGCCATCATTCCCTGTATAAACCTGATTATATCTATAACATCACTATGTATAAATAGGGTAGCATGTACCTTCACAGCATAGAAATAGCCAGTGTGGCTATCAGCTAGCACCCAAACTTTGATGCCATGCTTGATAGGCTTTAGTGGCATGTATTGTTTTAAACTTGAGCGCCCCTGAAACTTTATCATGGCTTCATCCACTGCCATTTCAGAGTTTGGATTGTAGACCTCCCTGCATTTTACCTCAACATACTTCATCACCGGTCTCACCTTTCCAAGTCGGTCAAACCCAGCTTCACCTTGACTTGGCAGGTTGGTGTTGTCTACAAAGTGTGTGTAGCGTGTTATGTCCACGAATCTGTCACGAGTTATTCTGTCTGCTATTGGTGCATATCGGAGATATGGATTCATCCTCCAATAGTCCCTTTTTCTGGGAGATGAACCAGGCCCATCAGTATGGAAAAGCCAAGATATACCTTGAATTGGTCTGCAGTGATCCTATAGTCCACTTCATGTATGCACTTGCAGTGTATATCTGTTGGATTCTGCAACTATGTCCTCTATTAGGACATCGGTGAAGAACAGCTGGAGGACACTGAAGGGTGAGTTGGGGATATCAACCATTGGTCCAACAGTGCTAGTGAACAGGTGGACCACTACTGGCAACAATTCAGAAGACCATGTACCAGTACAAGTTGGATGCATATTCATGGATAGTATTTACTGATACTTCCCTGAAGAAATGAATTTGTTTATACACTTGAAAATGGCTACAGGAGTTCATACAGTTCCACTGTATAGTTGTCTGTCTGTTCACCACCACTATGTGCTGAGAGCATCTCATTGTAGGGTAACAATCTATGTACTAATAATAAAAACAATTTGCAAGTTGGTGTACTGCCTCTACCTTCTATTCCTTCATCACTTTCCTCTGCTATAGGTCCCTCACAGTCACTAAATTCGTCATCACTACCTGGCATGAAAGGCTCATCAAATACATCCGCGTCAAGTTCCTTCAACAGGGCCTCTGCCTCCTCCTCAGGGACCTCCACCTCTGAGAAAAAGTCCAGTGTGCTGCATATCGAGAAATTGGCGGTCAAAAGGATTACGCGGTATTCGGTCATTGCGTAATTCAATGTCCATAGAAAATGTATGGACGCATTCAGAAAACTGCAGCTAACTGCAGAAAATTGACTACCTGCTCTCGGATTTGCAATGTGGGGACTAGTTGACATATTTTGTGTAGTTTTTCGCAACTTAGGTACCTATATCCGCACTTCCACATTAATTATGCAAGGTTTCCAATATCCATTCATTTTTATCTCATTTCCTTATTCAGGCATCAATAGTTTCCAAACCAAATGAAATTTTCCTTACCTGCTCGCGGATTACATGAGAGTAATCAATCCCCGTATTTATCATAATTTTTTCAGAGCTTAGGCCTTCAAATCGCTCTTCCCTTGAATGGTTAGTGAGATACACCTCACATTCAAAACGCATAATATCACGTGCTACTCTTTCGTCAGTTAGCCGTGCCCAGACCGAGCTGTATTGTAAGTACATGTAGTTAATGATAATATGTACATGTACGTATTGACGTCTATAACTACTACCCCACCCACCACTACAATGTACACAACAACTTAACATGCATGCGATTTAAAAATAACTTATTAACCGCTATTTACTGGGCCTGCTCATCGCTTTTGGTTCGGATGATTTCGAACAGTATACGAAGACGACGATATCGAAGATCAATCCCATGAGGATGGGACAGACCTGGAAGTCTGCCTGTGGACCCTATGGCTATGGAATACTGGGTATTACGGTATATGGAGTACCTCACAGCTAACAGCTACAGTACACTGAGTACAGTATGGAGTGGACCCTATAGTGACATATGGCAGACAACGCTACGGAATAGCCGACAGCTAGCAAACAAATACCGTACTAGTGCGGTGTGGACCAATAAGCTATGCCTATGGAACTAATGTTGCTTGTTCAGCTATGGACTGGATTCTATGGCAGAACTGAAGCCTACAGGTCACAGCTAACTGCTACGCTAACGGAGGTACGGGAGTGCACGGACCCTATTGCAGACAGCTACGGCAGGCAGCTACGGAATACCCCATGTATGGTCGAATAAAGTAGACTCTATGGCAATAAGCGATGCATGGAAAATCACACAGTTAACAGCTATGAACTCAAATCTATGGCAGACACGTGCACCTAATAGCTACAGTGTATGGATTTGGAGTGGTCCCTATGGCAAGAAGCTATGGAGTTAACTGGTCGTATGGCAAGTACCCCATATAGCAAGCACCAATCCTATGGCAGATACCCCAGCAAAAAAATCTTACTTAAGATCTGTCTTAAGATCTTACGTACAATTACTATTGAACTTTATCCATACCTAAGAATAAGCGGTAGTTTTCTTACATACATTCTTACACACTATATCAATCTTATTGCTGTCCTATAAGATCTTGTAAGATCCGAGTAAGAATTTTTTGCTGGGACCCCACAGCTGCCAGTGTGTGTGTGTGTGTGATTGTGTGTGTGAGCATGTTGTGAGTGCGTGTGCTTGTGTATGTGATTGTGTGTGTGAGCATGTGTGTGAGTGTGTATGCGTGACTGTGTTTGCGTGTTGTTGTGTGAGTGGCTATGAATCCTTTCTCCCCCTCTCTCTGTGCATGTATGTCAGTATGTACATGTATATGTATGCTAAGAATCAGTTCCTGTGTGTTGTTGTGTTAAGGTCGGCATACACGGCCCGGGCGTCTAGTCGATTTGTCGCATGCAACTCAAATGAATATGGACAAATGTTCCGCAACCCATCAGTAAACTAAACAATTACGAACTTTTACCCTATATTCATTTGAGCTGCATGCGACAAATCAACAGGTAGTCGCCCTGTGTATGCCAACCTTTACCTTGTGCTAATGCACATGAAAGTAATTGGCTAGTTTTGATGACATTCTGCCTTGTTTTCCACAGTACACAGCTCAAATTCCAGCTATCAATGCTCACCAATGGTAAGCTTAGCTTTGCAGGGTTGACCTATTTACCCACTCCCTCCCTCCCTCCCTCCCTCCCTCCCTCCCTCCCTCCCTCCCTCCCTCCCTCCCTCCCTCCCTCCCTCCCTCCCTCCCTCCCTCCCTCCCTCCCTCCCTCCCTCCCTCCCTCCCTCCCTCCCTCCCTCCCTCCCTCCCTCCCTCCCTCCCTCCCTCCCTCCCTCGCCTCTTCCCTCCTCCATGATCCTCTCCTTCCACTTTCCTTCATCAGAGGAGGCTCAGAGTGTTCAGTGACAAAGATAAGGACAAACTCAGCAAGGTGACCCACACATACCAGTCTGAGAGGGAGGCATGACATGGAGGCCACCCTCACCTTGGAGATGGAGACAGAACAGAACAGGGACCAGCGGGGAATCATGGAGAAGGCACAGAATTTGAACCAGGTCTGGGCACTGGTCACCACTTGCTGTAAACCTTTATAGGCCAGTCAGATACAGTGATAGTAGCCCTTTAGTGACACCAGTTTTAACCCTGTAAAGACACCAATATCAGCATTATTCTCCAGAATAAATTTTTATTTGTATATCTACAGTGTCTAGTTGCCATGGTGATTCATGTCCTCCTACTATGCTGCAAAACTCATAGTCTGTTGTATGATGATTAATTTATATTGTTTGTTTTCCATATATAGTATGGAGGACAGCATATACAGAGGACACAATTACACCGAGTACTTCGAGGCCGCAAGGGGAGGGAGACCTCACAAGGGAGTGCAGCCAGCAGGTGGGTGTGGTCAAGGGAGGTGGTAGCAGATGTGATGAGGCCAAATATTGTGGCATACAATTGTACGATTCCATGAGTGTTGTGATGTGTGTGTCTGTGTATTTGTGTGTGTGTGTGTGTGTGTGTGTGTGTGTGTGTGTGTGTGTGTTTGCAATATATGGTAGCAAGCACACGATGCATGAACATGAACTGTACAGAAAATGTCACACACTTCAAAAGGAGCACACCTTAAAGGGCACACTTTAAAAGGAGCACACCTTAAAGGGCACACTTTAAAAGGAGCACACCTTAAAGGGCACACTTTAAAAGGAGCACACCTTAAAGGGCACACTTTAAAAGGAGCACACCTTAAAGGGCACACTTTAAAAGGAGCACACCTTAATGGGCACACTTTAAAAGGAGCACACCTTAATGGGCACACTTTAAAAGGAGCACACCTTAATGGGCACACTTTAAAAGGAGCACACCATGAAGGGCACACCTTCCCCTACAAAATAATCTTGGCATGACATGCCATGACATGTTCCAAATTCATGCGTGATATGTTGTCGCATGTGTTCCAGTTTTTCTAGAGCACTGTTAAACATGCTTATATGTATGTCATTAAATTGCAGGCATATCACTCTTCTAACTTGTACAGGTTGACAAGTTTCTAAAACGCGTTCCCCCAAGAAGTTATAAAGCAGCACGCCCCTTAGCATATTAACGGATATGCCTCGTCGGGGAATCACTTTTTAGAAACTCTTCATCCTGTACAAGTTAGAAGAGTGATATGCCTGCAATTTAATGACATAAGCATGTTCAACAGTGCTCTAGAAAAACTGGAACACTTGCAAAAACATATCACGCATGAATTTGGAACATGTCATGCCATGTAAGATTTTTTCATAGGGGATCCATTGCGGGATAATGTGCAGACAGCATTCTACATGTAGGTGCCATTTTCCCCTCCCCTAGGAAAGGTCCCCTGTACTGTTCGTTGGGACTATATCCACCTGACATCTGCAAAGACTACAAGGAGGCAGGCTACTGCGGCTTTGGAGGTAGGTGTGTGCTGCTGTGCTGGTGTGTGCTGGTGTGTTCCCATACACCAGCTTACAGTATACACCATACACCAGCCTATATGCCATACACCAGCCTATATGCCATATACCAGCCTATATGCCATACACCAGCCTGTACACCATACACCAGCCTGTACACCATACACCAGCCTATACACCATACACCAGCCTATACACCATACACCAGCCTATACACCATACACCAGCCTATACACCATACACCAGCCTATACACCATACACCAGCCTATACACCATACACCAGCCTATACACCATACACCAGCCTATACACCATACACCAGCCTATACACAATACACCAGCCTATACACCATATACCAGCCTATACACCATACACCAGCCTATACACCATACACTAGCCTATACACCATATACCAGCCTATACACCATACACCAGCCTATATGCCATACACCAGCCTATATGCCATACACCAGCCTATATGCCATACACCAGCCTATACACCATACACCAGCCTATACACCATACACTAGCCTATACACCATATACCAGCCTATACACCATACACCAGCCTATATGCCATACACCAGCCTATACACCATATACCAGCCTATACACCATACACCAGCCTATATGCCATACACCAGCCTATATGCCATACACCAGCCTATACACCATACACCAGCCTATACACCTTACCCTATACATCAGCCTATACATCATACTTAAAAAACCCAGCCCATACACGTTCCTACATGTACATGTACCAGAATACTGAAGGCTTTTGTCATACATGTACCTACTCTTAATCCTAAGATCTGCCCATGGTTTGTGCTGTGAATATAATAAACTTGAAACAACCTTATCTGATGGTTAGTGGCCCATGTAGTGCTGCTACCTTGCCTGCCCTGAAGCTACATGTAGACCTACCTCCTACATGGACTTACATAGGCCTACCCTGCATGAACCCTACATGGATCGACCTACATAGGCCTACCCTGCATGAACCCTACATGGACCTACATACATGTAGGCCTACCCTGCATGAACCCTACATGGACCTACATAGGCCTACCCTGCATGAACACCTACATGGACTTACATAGACCTACCCTGCATGAACCCCTACATGGACTTACATAGGCCTACCCTGCATGAACCCCTACATGAACATGAACCTCTACATGGACCTACATAGGCCTACCCTACATGGACCTACATAGACTTACTTACATGTACCTACCTGAGTTCTGAAAATTACTTGTGTCTTTTGTCTACATGTATTCCCTTCAAACTTGCCCTTCTGTGCTGTGAATATAATTAAACATGAAAGGAACCCACAACCTTATCTGATGTTAGACTTAAAATAAACATACCCTATACATGTACCTATGTAGGCCTTTCTATCCTGGACTTATATGTACCTACCTAAGACTACCATATCTACATTAGGCCTAAGACTAACATGTACATGTGTACATCTATCTAACTACTGGCATGTACTTATGTACATGTAAGACTACCCTGGACCTACATGAATTTGGTTTTACCAGAGGGCGCACGAAAACTGGGTGGGGGGAGGGGGGGAGGAGGGGATGCAGTCGAAGGGGCACATTTGTACATGCCCTGTTCTGCTCCACTGCTTTGGTGACATTTGTCAGCAAGTATTCGGACTTTTTTTTACGTATGACGCAACACGTAATCTACTCGCAGGTATATGCATGTAATCATGAACGGAAGCATGTGGCTGGGGGGGGGGGGGGGGGGGGCGGCAATTGCTGCCAGAGGGGTGCCATGGGGGAGTGGGGGGGGGGGGGGGGGGGCAGCTGGCCCCCACCCCCAAGGCTATGCTTGATCCGGGGCTGCATGGTACCTACTTAGACTTATCGTGAGTACTGAAGGTTATTACTAAGTGTTCATGTGTCTTTCCTCTTCACCTTCGTACCACCTACACTGTACTCCTTTCTATTTGTAAATGACCTTAGGTCAGTATAGTTTTAATTCACCCAAGCACTGTAGAAACCATACAGAGAAGTTACATGTATAAGTCATACAAACCACACACTGTGTGCAGAATGTGTGTGTGTGTGTGTGTGTGTGGGGGGGGGGGGGGTAATGACAGGGGCCTGTTGGGCAAGCACTAGTCCTGATGCCTTGGTTGAGCTTTGCATTGGACCTAATGGGAGGGGATGGAGTGTGCTTTGTGCATGATGCTGAGGGCTTTGGTTTTATGGTAGGGGCATTTGTTCTGATGCATAACCATCACTTTTTTTCTCTAGGTTTCAATATCAGGAGCTGTTCATTTGTTTAAATGTCTGTTTGCAACTGTTTCCATGGAGATGTGCTACCATAAAGTATCTATGATGCTACTTAGGCACTTATCTTTTTTTTTTTTTTTTGTTTGGTGCTCATCATATGACACTAGACTTGCTTGTAGCTGTGATAGCCATCCGATGAGGAAGAAGAGCAGCAGGGTCTTTGTGGTATATGCGAAAGTGATCAATTATTTTAAAAAAATTGTCAATTTGTAAACGTAACTCAGTGATGGGGAAGGGCAGCATGATCCGTCGACCTGATCACTACGGTAAATGTATTAACCTATAAGAAGTTCGATATCTTGACATGAAATAAACGGGTTCGAGCTTGCCAATGTGTTCAGCTCTAGAGAAACGCCCACGCTGCCGGTCCGCCCACCCATATCACATTGAGTCGATGATTGACTACGGAAGGGGCTAAGAGAAACTATAAATGTAGTAGCATATATCATAGGAAGTATCGCTTTTCATTATCTCTGCTTTTACGATATGCTGCCCGCGCGATGATCGCGATCGAGGCTTCATGGCAATAATGAATTGCCGCATAGAGAAAGGTGGCATAAAAAGGGCTGGTGGCGTGACGTGCAGTGGCGTGGTGGCCAGGGGGGGCCGGGGGGGCAAATGCCCCCCCTGCGGGGCATAAAAATGGGGGCGCCACCGAGCACAAGGGGCGCCTTAAAACTGAAAGGTTGTAACAATTTATGACGATACGTAAATCATAGCCTAGGCAATTTAAAAAAAAAAATTGAATCGGCAATCACTCGTTAACGCGTTGGGACCAAGGCCTTCAGGCGCCCGGGCGCCGTGTACTATTGAAATTTGACCGTATCGTGTGTAATTAGAATACGCCCCCTCCGCCCCCACCGAAAAAAAAGTCTCGTGTTTAAACGATCGTATTTTCATAATCATTAACGCTTCCGCGTACCTGTTTCAACATTTCAAGAAAGAACTGGTATCGCAACAGGATTTTAAAATAGCAGCACGCAACTGCGTTCATGATTACGAAGATACGCTCGATTAAGGACGAAACATTTTTTCGGTGGGGGTGGAGGGGGGAGCTGAGCTTATTCGTGCATGGTAAATTACAGTATATCTCTTTGTTAATCTTAAAGACGTTAACGCTCGATCCTCGTACGCGCATGCATAGAATACATTTTCAATTGTAAGAAGTGTTCGATGGAAGACAAAGGGAAAAGAAAGAAATCTGATTGGAGCATAGTATCGTAAATGAAAGTGAAGAAGGAAGTGTTGATGAAGATGCTAAACGTATGCATAGGTTTGGTTATGACTTCGCGGAGGAGTTATCAATTAAGTTTTGCTCAAGTCTTTAATAAGTTTTATAGCTTTTACGAGGAATCAGAACATGCACGATCTGCATGAACATGGGTGTAAGGACAAAGAAGAAACCGAGCAAGCTGTCACTGATGACATATGTAGAGAAATAGACAGAAATTATACCGTGGTACTATCAATTGCATTATCAATTCTCTGCAACCTCATGCATGCAGTACCACGTTCTGAATGCTTTTTCTGAATTGTGCAAGCAGTATTCGATAGCAGTTGCAGTACGCAGCTTTTCGGCACTAAAGAGAGTTAAAACACGTCTCCGATCTATACCATGATGCAAGAATTAAAGGCCTAAGATCTACGTATTATCTCTAGAAAGGTTAGAAGGGCTCATATAGAGAAGAAACTTCTTATGTGCTTTTCTAATATAAGGCCATTGTACAGCAAAGTTCATCCGAATTGTCAGTCCAGAGCACTTCTTTAACATCCTCAGGGGTGTTAAGGCAGCCTACGCGTGTCTCGTACCCAGACCGTACATATTTAACCTTTCATAAAGTGTAAAAGCCATATAACATGTTGCATTGCCGTCAAACTTGGCTTAAGAATGCTATATATATATGTCCACCTAATAGTGTTGTTCGATTGTTCAGGTTTACTTGCAAGCGTACGTATTGGTAACAATTAGCCATCGAGCGATAGTGGCGGTGACAAAGCAATGCACGGATCAAGCAATAAATGCCATATTATGTTAGAACCCTACACGCTGGACAAAGTTACGCTTAGGTTGTGTGAGATGTACTTCAGCCTTCGTAGCAATCCTGCGTAGTATTTTTTCAAAATGGCGGCGTATTTACATAAACACGACTATATTTAGCGAACCAAGTACGTTCCAATCACATCCTAAGCGTATATGAGCAATAGAAACATCGTGTAACATACCAGGCACAAAAGTCCTCTTATCCGCCCTCGTCTTCATCAGCGCCGTTTTGCTTTTCACAAACGACCCTCTTAAGGCGATAAAATATGACGTAACTGAACTTTCCCGCTCGACAGCTGCAACTTTTATATTGTCAAGCCAAAACTTCAATGCGTCATATACGAAATCTAAGCGCTAGAATGCACGACAATAGGTATGAATGCTTTACAAAAATATCTTCCGTACGATCGCAATGCTTGAATAAACAGTGATTTGCATTATGTCATAATGATGTAATCATGAACATACTTGTCAACATATTGTCAACATCATGTAAATATGTTTTCTTGTGTAGGCTGCCTTAACATCCCTGAGTCTCAATCTACCGTTCAGTTATTAGCGCATGTATAGTTACATATTTTATAATTTACTCATACGAGCGTTAAAATGGGCTTCGGGGGGGGGGGGGGGGGGGGGGGGGGGGGGGGGCGCCAAAATATGCAAGTGCCCCCCCAGCCAATAAGTAGCCACCACGCCACTGGTGACGTGCACAATGGACGCTGCACCAATATTGTAAGAATGGGTAAATATGCATGGCGGAGCATATATGATGACATGTTGGGACTCCCGTCGTGAACTACTAGTAATTGCGGACCGGCCGGCCACTTTGGACGAAGCCGACATCATCCCTATGGCTTTCGGTCATCCTGCGGTGCGTGTTCAATCTGTGTTTACGGGAGCTATATATCGAAGGGTCAGGCCAATGTACAATTACTTTTACTTATTCGCAATACGTTATGATCAGAGCCCGGCTTTGTGTATTATGCGTCTCGTGAGCTAGCGCCATTAGTTAAAAACATTGTAGATAAATGACATAATTGTTAATAAATGTTACGTAACATGTCTACTTTACGAATAAATTAGTGCGGTAGAAATTAAATTTTTGTCTTGATTTTTGTACAAGAATGGCTCATGATATAAATCTATAAATTACAGATTCACAATCAGACCGATTTATCGTACTTAGTACATGTGTTTAAAAATCAATTTGAAAAAAAAGAGCTAAATGTCCGCCTATGTATGGGCAATTTCTCCATATGTGCTATGGCTACACTGATGAACCATTTCTATTGATATGTGCATGCCAAACTTCTATAGCATAAATAATTTAATGACCGTCCGTGACCGTATTGAAATTTTGACGGCTGACGGCCAGCCGTGTACGTGACCGTATTGAAATCATACGGTCCATCTTTGACCGTGAACGTGACCGTCTATATCCAAACGGCCAGCCGTGAACGTGACCGGATTGTTAAAAGCTGGCCGCGGCATCACTGGTTGTGGGGGCTGCTACCCCCGCCTGAAATCTAATGCCTCCGCTTTGCTTGTACGTCGGGTTATCATTAGTCGAACTTGTTAATGAGGGACGGGCTGGTTAGCTTCTGTAATTGAGCGGGAGTCATACCGGTTATAGCATCAATGACTGCATGGGGAGTCAATATATAAGTCATTATCGCCTGCGACAATGGCAACAGTATACGTAAGACGACTCTTGTGAGCGAGGAATATAGAAGTTCAGTGTTGTATAGTCCAGACATTGAAACATATGGGCAGAATTAACTGAATCAACCAAACTGATTTTTGATTTTCGATCGATCGGTGGATTATGATGGTTAATACATTAATGTTTAATCTCCCAGAATCCTTATTTAAGGATGGCCATCCTTAAATAAGGATAATGACCACTTTCTAAGAGAATGATGCACACTTGGTGCTTTATTTTAGATTTGTGATTAACTAGATTCAAGATAAGGCAGATTAGCGTTACTGCCGCTATTACAACAGGTTTGACTTGTTCAAAAACCGGTATTACAGTCTCGTTATGGCGAAGCCGCCATTTGCCATTGGCGATATAGTAGTGAGCCAATTAACTCAAATCGAAGGAAGGGCAGGTTTCTGAAAGCTGAATCGAAGGAGTAGAATGTAGACTGTCAGGATCAGATGGACCCGTCTGTGGAACAATATCCACGGCGATACGCTGGCTCATGACTCACGTACATTGTACGTACCGTGCGGCCCGAGGCGCGGCCAGTGCAGGGCCGCCGGAGCCGGGGCGGCTGGGGCGGCTAAGGCCGCCCCACTTTTTATTGGGTACATTAATAACTTTAATTAACTACGCACTTATTTAGCTAGACAGCTGGTAATTCTTTCGCCGTTTTTTCGTACCGATTCAGAATAGTGTACATGCATGTCTTGCAGCAAGTTGCCGCTATCCGAAATCGGTGACAAGGCACACCAGCCTTTGAACTTTAGCTTTCCCCAGCATGAATTTGGGAAATTATCAGTCGTGAAGCGCTCGTTCCAAGCCCAGTGGTTCCAATTAAAGGTGGCCATGGCTACATTACGATGTTAATCGTGCTCAAACTTTCTGCTTTTCGTCTGTCATGACTTACAAGAATAATTACAAGAATAATTATTTACTACCACTGGTGCCAGATGTGTATAATAATGATATAAATATGTACATTGTACATGGTATACCTTGTGTATGTACATTACGTGTATCAAATAATGTTTGCATGTCACTCACAAGTACAGTACATGTATATGATTTGCTCCATAAACTGTCAATTGCTGATAACAACTTGCGTTAGTTTCTCCCACATCAAAAATCTGCACACATAGCATATGACCTGTGGGATGCACTGCCGGGTAACAGTTTATGTAGTGTTGCTGAAATTTGAAGAGTTGTACTACTTGCTATGATTAGTTTATGCATGCACCATATTCCTCCTAGCCTACTAAACTCATTGCACCCATCTTCAAGAACAGAATGGAGTTATTGTTGTACATCCATTTACATGTATGTCCTGATATCATGGACATTGGACTGTGATATATAAATAAATATGCCCTTGGCACCCAAAGGGTTAGAGAAATCCTTCATATCTACGAGATTTAATTGCGTGAAAGAAGTTTACAAAGTTCTAAATTTACGAATTCATTGCATGTAGGAGACAAGTATTTGGGATTTAAGGAAAATGATTATTGTACGGAATTATCTAACTTTTCGTATCGATAAGTGCGATAATTAAGTCATGAATATTAATGAGCCACCCCAATTTGTCGACTCCTTCGGGCGGCTCTGCCATTTAGTTCATGGAGACCATACAAGATTTCAACAGCAAATGCAATTCATGAACAACAGGGACATGGGTACATGTATGACCGCTATACCATATATGGTATGACCAAAGAAGAGGTTCTGTTGGAGAGAGTAAAAGGACCATGGAAAAAGATGTGATTCCTCATCCCCCATGGTCATGTGATCCTCCTGTGATTCCTGATTCCTTCTCCCCCTAGTCATGTGATCCCTCATCCCCTGATCATGTGATCCTCCTCCCCCTTCCACCAGCTCACATTCACAAGCTTCTCCTCTCCCATATTGGAGGCTATGCTCAGGGGGGTGCGGCCATCTTTGTTGCAAGCGTTGATGTCGGCCCCTTTGAACTTGAGGACAAAGAACACCGGGAGAGATGCCAGACCTTGCATGGCCGCCACATGCACCAGAAGGTTGCCCCTCTCATCCCTCTCCCCATTCACATCAAGCTTGTACTCCTGCATGGGAGGGTGTGGTCACGTGATGGGGTGTGGTCAGTGATGGGGTGTGGTTGATGGAAAACAGACACAGCAAGATTATGGTTGGTATGAACTATAACTGTCTATGACAGTTGTAAATGTAGGCTGGTCATATAATCACTTTCTTGCAAGTAACCACACCTCTCCCTCCCACCTGCAACATATGTGATATAACTTCCCTAGTGGAAGTGTACCTGGTTACAACATGACATGGAAGTTCCACTGTTTTATTAGATCAAAAACTTATTTCAACTTATTTTACACATCATAAACATTTTGGCACCTAGCCTAACTGTGCATGATCACATTACGTACGTTTCACCAATGTGAAATCCATACCCCTGACGTAGGTGATGTCAGGACCACATATGGTTATCATGGTGTCATTGTTGGGTGGCTTCTTGTCCAAAGTATAGCTTACAATTTCAATATCAGTTGGTGGAAGACAGCATGAGCTGTGCATATCACACCTCATACAGATGCCACAACATCCAAATGCGATTGAAACTATCAGACATACTAAGATGGCAATGTAGAAAATGACAAATATGTCGTTGAGAGCGATGGTGTTATAGAAACATTGTACGGTGTCCAATTCGGACCAGTAGTCAATGTCACCATTTATGATGGAACAATTGAAATTCTTTCTTATAGAAGATAAATATGGAATGTTGCCACAGTATTCATAATCGACTGCATAAACCAGAGCAAAAAATGCCAAAAATAACTGGAAGAAGCCTTTTATGTAATAAAACGATAATAGACAGTGGTTGTCGCAATTTTTGATTGCACTCCAACGACCACACCCATTGCATGTTGTCAGCTCTGTACGTACATCATTCAGCTTTGTACGTACACTCTCCAGCTTTGCACTTACACTCTCCAGCTTTGCACTTACACTCTCCAGCTTTGCACTTACACTCTCCAGCTTTGCACTTACACTCTCCAGCTTTGCACTTACAACCTCAGGCTCTACCTGTGCCAGTTCTTTGCATGCACTCTCCAGGTCCTCATATGCATTCTTCAGCTTTTCATCCGTCTTCTCTACGGCATTTCGTTTTAGGCGTACATTATTCGTGAATTGAACCATGGCGTACCAAGCGTAATGCAGCAGAGCAGTTATCAATCCTTGGCAAAATATGAGAATGGGTACCGCATATGCCTCCTTTGGTACATGCTGAGCACAATATTCGTTGACATAAGATTGCTGTCCAGAATTGACGTCTTTACTTTCGATGAAGCATCCCACCGTTCCGCGGCCGCTTGGTACCAGGCTGATGAAGGAATCGACGATGATAAAGGTGGAGATGATATAGGAGAGGTATAGGACGACCTTGTCGGCGAAAAACTGCACGACTTTGTGCTGGTCCAACAAAATGCCCAAATCTGGCTTGTTCATATTGCCTCAGCAGATGTCCAGGCACATACACAATATATTGTTAGCTGCGGGTCAGCTTAACAGTCACGTTTTGCAAACGGCCCCTGTTTTGCCATATTTATACTCTTTCATTGGGGGGGAGGAGGAGACGGTTACACCACTTACACGTAGATAACACTGTCTCAACAACAGCCGGAAATTTCTGAGTCCGGATTATGACAAAATTAGCAGTACGCCAAACATGGCGAGTGTTTAGGTCCTAAACACTTTCTTTAGGTCCTAAACGTCCTAACTGTAGGTCCATGCCCATATATGGGTGCGTTCACACGACTTTACGACATGTGTTTTATTGTACAGTAACCCTAGCAATTTATGTCCGCCCTTCTCTCTTTCCATGCCCTGTTAAATGCATCAGCTGCCTGCGAATAGCCATGCGGTGCGCGTCTGAATAACTTTTCAACAGTCCCGAGTGCAACGATCTAAGAGATCGCGGCAATGACATGTTGGTGAGTCTCAGTGTCCGATTGTTTTGTTATAGTACTGACTCCATATTCCGATTGAGTACATATAGGCGCGAGTATTCTATAAACACTTTAAGGCTGCTTGTATTCCACTAAGCCTATGTCAATTGCGCTCACGTAGTATTATATTACTATGGTGACTGGCAACATACTACTACCACAGCACTTGAATGAAGAGGTATGCATGTATTGTGTGTGTGTGTGTGTGTGTGTGTGTGTGTGTGTGTGTGTGTGTGTGTGTGTGTGTGTGTGTGTGTGTGTGTGTGTGTGTGTGTGTGTGTGTGTGTGTGTGTGTGTGTGTGTGTGTGTGTGTGTGTGTGTGTGTGTGTGTGTGTGTGTGTGTGTGTAATGACATTTGTCTGTGCATTATGCATGTATATAAATGTAGTGGGGTCCCATTGACACATGCATTGGTTGTGTGTGGCTATTGTGGGGTTTAACGGTTCCACACATTGTGTCTAGTAGCTCCAAGTGTGGGGCTGGGACCAATGTTGGCCCCTATTTTTGTGGGGGCTGGCTGCTGGCTCAACGTGCAGTGAGAGGGCTGGCGTCTTCACAGTTATCAGACCCCTGGTGGCTTCCCTGCTGGCAGTGTGGGGGGTCTGATAACTCCATCATTCCATAGGTAGTGTTTGGAGGGGGTGGGGCATGTGTGGCTCCCTAAGAGTTGGGGCTGCCAACTACTCTTGCAGTGCATAGAGGGGAGTGTAGAGAGGGGAAGTACATGTAAAAGAGTGTAGAGATGGAGGTTGTAGAGAAGTGAATAGATTGCATACGTGTGTACAGGGGAGTGTATATATAGATATATAAATAAAATCATTGCTTTCGCACACAATAGCATTCTAAAAGCTAAAAACGCTACATGCGCTTACAACGTCAAGAGTGCCATACATGTGATTACCACCACTCATAATCTGGATCTTTAAAGTAAAGTGTTGATCAGAACTCCATGCAAGAGCTGCGATTGCAACCTTATAAGTACATATTTGGTTACTACAAAATGAGTCCCGAGCACAATTGACCATGCTAAAGAACTGCATTAGATTCACATGACTTCACTAATGGTACATGTACATGTTAATCACTTGGAACAGTAATCTGTAACCCACAACATTTGAAGCACATCTAAAAGGGTTGAGAATTGCTGGTCAGTTCCTTCCCCCCCCCCCCCCCCCCCCCCCTTTTAAAATGGTTGGTAGTTGCAACAATATGTATCAGGATACATTTGATGTGAAACACTCGACACTGAAATGCGCCTGGGCCTACATCTCTATATATGATCAGGCATGCTGTTTACATTTATGTATGTACATGTATATGGTTTTTATAATCACTTTGAATACCAGAATACTTGCACTTCTAATACTGCCAATAACACACATAGCCATTAATTACATGTCAATAGCTTCCTGTCTGAGACAGGGCAACTGAAATCTGTCAAGGCACACACAGAGTTAACTAAGGATGAGCATGATAATGCCATATAATTGCTGGCGTATGCATGCATGGTGTGACAATCGACTCCCCCTGCTTCTTGGCTTGTGGGCAGACCCCAGCCAGGCCAAGCAGGCCGACCTGTCAGGCCGGACTAGTCTTTGGCAACCCTGCATGACACTTGTCCATTATGGTTTTCAACCTTTTTAAATTAATGACTGTGTGTGTTATTGGCAGTATTAGAAGTGCAAGTATTCTGGTTTTCAAAGCGATTATAAAAACCATATACATTCATAAATGTAAACAGCATGCCTGATCACATATAGAGATGCATTTCAGTGTCAAGTGTTTCACATCAAATGTATCCTGATACATATTGTTGCAACTACCAGCCATTTTAAAGGGTGGGACGGGGGGGGAGGGAGGAACTAGCCAGCAATTCTTAACCCTTTTAGATGTGCTTCAAATGTTGTGGGTTACAAATTACTGTTCCAAGTGATTAACATGTATATGTACCATTAGTGAAGTCATGCGAATCTAATGCAGTTCTTTAGCATGGTCAATTGTGCTCAGGACTCATTTTGTAGTAACCAAATAAATATGTACTTATAAGGTTGCAAGCGCAGCTCTTGCATGGAGTTCTGATCAACACTTTACCTTAAAGATCCAGATTATGAGTGGTGGTGACACAGATAATCACATGTATGGCACTCTTGACGCTGTAAGCGCATGGATATTTTTTAGCTTTTAGAGTGCTTTGTTGCTCGTTGTGGGTGAAAGCAATAAATTTATTTATATTGAATAAATAAAACACAATACAAAAACATGCCTGTGTCAGAGGGAAGAACTTGTCTGATGTCTCAAATTATATTTAGTATTGCCGCAACTTCTCTAATTGTGATTATTATTCTATGGTTTTTTGTTTTCCTGCAATCCACTACATTTGGGATACGTATAATACATGCACATGCAACATGTCGACAGTAACCTTTTCCCTTGAGTCTTTTGATGAGATTGCACTACCATCATTAGTCTGAACAATAAAATTATGTGCATGTGTATTTTTTCTTTCATCACACGTGCGGAACTGGTCAGCTGCAATTATGTGAAGCCAGACTTGAATAATATTAGTGTTGGCTGGAGAGTATAAAGTGTTACCTTGTGGACCTTTTGGATTCATACACACGTTTCTTGCATCAGCAATGTCTTTGCATATTTCTGTTCATGCATCATACATGATGCAGATCAGGTGTACCCGCACTTGTTGTATTTATTCAATATAATTAAAATTATTGCTTTCACCCACAACGAGCAACAAAGCACTCT